>CM049417.1:6002500-6020000 GCA_026929865.2 Hyperoplus lanceolatus | reverse complement strand
ATATACTCCCTTTCACACCACCTGTGCTGTAGTTTTTTGGCCAGATTTAGCAAAAGGTTGTGTTTGTTTGAGAGAGAACGACCAAGGCAGCTCAAATGAAATTAAATTCATATTCAATTTTTAAAAAAAACGTAAAATTATAAAATCAAGTTTATAAAAAAATAACACAATGGCCGCTGCAGCCCATAGTTCAGTACACAAGGCAAACCAACACAGAGCTTTACAGGTTTTTCTTTTTTTCATTCGCTAGATATTTAAAACAAGTGTCACTTCACTAGTCATCAGGATTCATAAATGTTGATAATTTATGCAATTTTTCAAAATCTTCATATTTTGTATTTTTTTGGATTTCAGGATGATGGAATACCTGAAAGACGGTTGTTGTAGGGAGGGAATAGAGAAAGAGATGTGTGTGTGTGTGTGTGTGTGTGTGTGTGTGTGTGTGTGTGTGTGTGTGTGTGTGTGTGTGTGTGTGTGTGTGTGTGTGTGTGTGTGTGTGTGCGTGTCCATGTGTGTGTGTGTGTGTTGTGTGTCTAATAAAAAACATTTTATATATATTTTTTAACTGCAGTTGTCATATGGTAATTCCTCTTGCAGCCACTAAGGGGAGCTCTAGCTCAATAGCACCGAGGGATAGTTTGCCCAGATGAAAAAAAACTGTCCCCTCTTCCACACAGTCCAATAATCCAATGAAGGGGATAAATGGGGTCTGAAAGAGCTAATCCAAAAATCCCCAGACCATTCCATACAGCATTCCAGAACATTCCAGTGTCTGAAGAATCTAGAATGTTTCGTCCAACAGCCCGAAAAAAGTGAAGGAGGTCTTTCATATACTCCAAAACACATTCAATCCCTGCCTTTGTATTTCCCATGTTTGGACACACACACACGAGCGCAAACACACACGCACGCAAGCTCACAGGTAGACACAGACACACACAGACACACAGACAGACACACACACACACACACACACACACACACACACACACACATACACACACACACTCAAATATGTAGTGAGGACTGCCTTGAAATGTTGATTTGTCCTCACTTTGCACTTCTACAGTTTGAAGCGTGCTCAATCTGTGATGAAAGGAGGAGAAAGAACGAGTGGAGAGGGGGAAGATGGATGGATGGACTATCCTTTAACACCCCTCTCTGCGACACTATGGGACACTCTATCAATCTTGTAGTATTCTGCTGTCGCAAGAAAGACCCCATCCTCGTTCTAGAACTCCGAAAACACTCCCAGGTCATTCCAGAAGGCTTTTAGGGTTCTGGAATGCTTTTGTTCCTAGTAGTAATCCACTGGTTCCCCCAATCCTCTCCATTCCGGAATCCTGTTGGTTCCATAGTATCCCGCTGGGTTCTGCAATCCGTATTGTTCCATGTGGGTTGGGGGGGGTGGGGGGAGCAGCGTAAATCATTCTAATCCTATACCAAGAAACAGGGTGGTGGGCGGGAGTGAGGGGTGAAGATGCACACACACACACAGTCACACAGTCTCACACAGTCTTACACAGTCACACTCACACACACACACACACACAGTCACACAGTCTTACACAGTCAAACACACACACACACACAGTCACACAGTCTCCACACACACACACACACACACACACACACACACACAAATATATGAGTCTGCAAAGTATGCAGATATATATATGAGGACACACAAACTTTCTTATCCATCTTTCTCCCCACTTTTTTCTTGGCGCTCTATAGACACACACACACACACACACACACACACACACACACACACACACACACACACACACACACACACACACACACACACACACACACACACACACACAAAGGTCCCCTCTGGTCTGTTTTGTAGTTTTTAACAGTCTTTTTGGCCCCGTCACTAGAGACCCTGTTTAATAACCAGGCCCGTTTCATGCTCTCCTTACAGAAAATCCACAGGCAAGGTTTTCCCCTGCGCACACACCCGTGCGTTTGAGTGTGTGTGTGTGTGTGTGTGTGTGTGTGTGTGTGTGTGTGTGTGTGTGTGTGTGTGTGTGTGTGTGTGTGTGTGTGTGTGTTTTCCCCCTCCATTGCGCGGGCAGTTTGTAGTTCCAAGCCGCTTGCTGCTCTGTACACCATTTGTTTGAGTCAATTTTTGAGTCGATAGAATGTATATAATGTTTATCTTTTTTTGTTTATACACATGACACAAACAGTACACACTCCAGTTAAAACAATGTACAGTATATGGCCATCTAGCATATGTACCAAAAAATATATAGGAACAAAATTAAATCTGATCATTTGAACACAAAACTGAAAAAATAATGATTAATGTAAAAAGTCCGTGTAAACGCGAAAGAAAGAAAAAAATAAAAGTGCTTTCGTTTTCAAAAAAAAAATGTCTTCCACACACACTGGGTGGAATGTTCTACTGTGGAATGTTCTTTGAAGGTTCCACACTCCATATATGGATATCATATCATAGCACGGAGCAAAAAAAAACTAAATATTTGACGTCCTCATGCCTTTGTCTTTTGGTGGACAAAAAGCCCTCCCAATGTAGTCCATTGTAAAATCCCGCGCTTCATTTCGCTTAAATCAGAAATTTCAGTTTTTTTTCTGAAAAGGACAGAATGCTATGGTATCGTTTTACCATACAGAGGAAAGACCAAGTTACGATGTCCGATGTCCGATGTCCTAAATTTTTGGCGGCATATTTCCTTTTCTCGGGAACTGCCTCCTCACGCGATTAATAGTCGACCGTTGCGTTCATGTACAGTAGGTCTACACAGGTGTTGGCGTATGTAGCGCTACTGATTTGGAGGGCTTTGGTTGAATCGTAGTCGATGTATCGTTTTGTAGATATCACATCTTCTGCATTTTAATCTATTTCATTTTATTGGATTTTGTTTGTTTACTGATGTTCTGTTGGTCGTTGTTACTGGTTACGGATTCAAAAAACAACAGGTGTCGTCATCGTGGAATTTTGTTGTCTTCATCCCAAAAGGAGCCAGAAGTAATTCAAGCCATAAATCCTTATATATGTCCATTGTTGTCCATCTATCCATCCATCTATCCATCTATCTGTCCATCTATCAATCCATCCATCTATCCATCTATCTGTCCATCTATCCATCCATCCATCCATCCATCCATCCGTATCCCCAATGAGAAAAATACCCTGTGAAAGTGTTCAGAAACAACCTTCCAAACTCAACTTTTCATTGAAAATATAGGTGAGGGACAATCTCTCCTTCAGTGCCCTCCACATGTATCTAACTGTCCTTGAAGGGTTTGACTGGGTTTGTCAAAGGAACAATAGTGCTTCAACCTTAGTGGGGAGGGAGGGGACCATTTCGTCCCAAAAAAAAATAAGCTCCAATTTGATTGGACGGAGCAAATGGTCAATCAATCAATAGTTGGAGCGATGATTTTAGTTGGACGAGTTAAATCAGAAAGGGTCCCATCTGCAGTTGGTTTGAATGGCACATTGTAGAATAAGGGTTTGGTAGCTTGGTCCAACAACGGGGCGAAACGGACCTGGGTTCAATAACATCCATTTAAACCAACAATACAATCCATTTCATTGGTCGTTGGGATTTTCCAATGTCGGATTAGGCCTTTCCTACTCTTTCTTCGCCGGATGTTACAGTTGAAGTTGAAAACTCCGTGAGACGTCTTGCCAACATCCATTAACCAACAATACAATCCATTCATTGGTCGTTGACAACGATGTGTGTATTGTTGTCAAAATCCATGAACAGAAGTGTGTGCATCGTTTGTAGATCTCACATATTCCATGTATTGATCATTGGGTTTTGCATTGTCCTCTCCTTCGCTAGCTGTTGTTGTGGTCCCGTCTTGCCAGATTGTTTGTCTGTGGGCACATTGTATAGAATCAGGGTTTGGTAGCTTGGTCCAACAACGGGGAAAACAAACAGACCTGGGTTAAACCACATCCATTTAAACCAACAATAACATCTGTTAATCAATCAATGGGTTTCCATTGTCAGATTGGGATGTTGGATAGTCTCCTCCTTCGCCAGTTGATGTGATGGTTTCAAAACTCCGTGACCCGTCTTGCCAGAGGGTATTTGTGCAAACACTCTCAGGTCATTCCAGAAGACTTTTAGGGTTCTTCTGGAATGCTTTTGTTCATAGTTGTTCCCCAATCCTCTCCATTCCAGAATCCTGTTGGGTTCCATGGAATCCCATTGGGTTCTGGAATCTGTATGGTTCCATAATGTAAGGGGTGTTGAAAGGGGGGAGGTATAAATCAATTCTAATCCTATCCCAAGAAACATGGGGTGGTGGGCGGAGTGAGGGGCAACTGGTTAGATAACCAACAATACAATCCATTCAATGGTCGTTGGGTCTTGCATTGACGTCATCTCCTTCGCCAGTTGTTGTTGAAGTCGAAAATTCGGTGACCCTCTTTTCCAGAGTGTTTGCGTGTGGGCACATTGTAGAATTAGGTTTTAGTAGCTTGGTCCGACATGGGGCAAAACGGACCTGGGTTCAATAACACCCATTTAAACCAACAATACAATCCATTTCATTGGTCGTTGGGTCTTGCATTGTCGTCATCTCCTTCCCCGGACATCGCTGAAGTCGAAAACTCGGTGACCCGTTTGGCGAGAGGGTTTGTGCTTTTGAGTAGTTCCATAGCAGACACTCTGGCTCCTCCCGTGGAAGACTTGCTGCCTTTCTTCTGCAGTAGGGCCATGAAGTTTTCGTTGCGGGAGGAGGATGAGGAGCTGGCCCTTTGGGTGGTGGCACTACTGCCTAAGGTCAGGTTTCGGATGTCTCCCCCACTCGTACTGTGCTTCACTGGGGATGTGAGACTCTGGCGACTGCCGAATGAGTCCGTCGGTTCCTTACGACCCAGGACCTTTCGCTTGGACCTAGACGAAGAGAAGAGATTGTTTTTTTTTAAGATAATTTTTTGGCATTTTCAAGCTTTATTAGACAGTACAGAGTTGAAATGGGGAGACAGAGACAGAGAGAGAGAGAGAGAGAGAGAGAGGGGGGGGGGGGGATGACATGCAGTAAAGGTCCACGGGTCGGATTTGAACCCGCAACCACTGCAACAAAGGCCGCAACCAATTTGGTACGAAACTATCCACTACACCACCAGAGCGCCCCGAGAAGAGATTGTTAACAAAGGTGGAGTATGATTCAAAAACACATTTTAAAAGGTGCTACAAGGAACTTTTAAATATTTTAATCAATTTTTTGTAGCTGTTCAAAACACACACACACACCCCCCCCCCCCACAAACACACATACACACACACATACAAACACACACACACACCATTTGTAGCTGTTTCAATCCATCATTTGAAATGTAATACCCTAGCCAGATGAGTCCGATTGAAATCAACATGTCTCGTTTAAGAGCATAAAGAAATGTAAAACATGTAACTGCAGGAGGAACTCCATTAGAGATGAAACCAGCAACTTAACTGTTCTTCCTCCTCCCTCTCCTCACCTTTTGTTCTTTTGCCTTTTAAGCTATTTTAAGCATCGCGCAAAGTAAAATCATGGACACTTGTTGCTTAGAAACAGTCTCTTCTGTTTCTGTGTGTGTGTGTGTGTGTGTGTGTGAGTTTGTGTGTGTCTGTCTGTGTGTGTTTCTGTGTGTGTGTGTGTGTGTGTGTGTGTGTGTGTGTGTGTGTGTGTGTGTGTGTGTGTGTGTGAGAGAGGGGGGTTCTGAAAAAAAAGAACCGCTGGTCATGCAGTAAACCACTAGACATGCAGCTGTTGCTAGGGAACCTTCTCACACCTTTTCTACATGACAATGCGAGTTTTATCACATGCTCCGCTCAGAATCTCTCTCTCTCTCTCTCTCTCTCTCTCTCGCTCTCTCTCTCTCTCTCTCTCTCTCTCGCTCTCTCTCTGAAAAAACCCATTTCTGGTGCGAGAATAAGTTGCTTGTTTGGTTGGCAAAATAGACAAGACTGCAATACACTCTTCTTTTCTTTTTTCAGAATCTCTCTCTCTCTCTCTCTCTCTCTCTCTCTCTCAACACACACACACACACACACACACACACACACACACACACACACACACACACACACATATACCAGTTGGTATATACCAAGTCGTGGAAACTGAAATATCAGTTTGTCTAGTTAAGTTGAGAGTGTTTGTGTGTGCATGTGTGTGTGTGTGTGTGTGTGTGTTCGAACCTGTGAATAATAGTGAACAGGTCTTCTGTAGTGTGTGTTGACGGGGTGGTGCTAGGCAACACGTCGTCATCCATTTCCTCGGCGATGTGGAGAACCGTCTTTTCATCGGTTGTGGAGTAGTCTGAACAAGACAGAAAAATCATCATAATTTAAATGTAAAATAGATCACTGTAAATTACACAAAGGCCTGCTGCATTTAGTAAGTTTGGAGACGCGGTAAACGATGTGATGGTACCAGAGGTGAAGCCTTGAGAGACATAGCTGAAAAAAACATACAAGTCAAATCATTTTTATTTGTATAGCTCAATATCACAAATAGACATTTGCCTCAGTGGGCTTTACATTCCATAGAGTATGACACCCTCTGCCCTTAGGCCCTTAGCTCGGCTGAGAAAAAACTCCCAGTAAAAAACTTTACCTTTATCGAGATAAAAAATTCTGTCGACTCTCCCTGAGATTTCTAAAAATTTTAATACCGGTAAAGGGTTTTTTACTGGGAGTTTTTTCGCAGCTGAGCTAAGGGTGTAAGGGCAGAGGGTGTCATACTGTATGGAATGTAAAGCCCACTGAGGCAAATGTCTATTTGTGATATTGGGCTATACAAATATAACTGATTTGATTTGTATGTTTTTTTCAGAAATCTCAGGGAGAGTTGACAGAGTAAGGGATCCCTCTCCCAGGACGGACATCCTGCAATAGATGTCATACAACATAACACATGCAGAAAAACCCTAACCCTAAATTAAATACCTTGTGGCCAAAATTTCAAAAAATATTCTCAAAAAAAAAAACATACCTTCCGAAATCCCCGTGGTGGCCATTTTCCCTCCCACCTCCGTGAGGAAGGTTTCCTGCAGAGATGATTCCTTAGAACTCTCCTCGTCAGGTTGTTCCACGTGCTCCTCCGGCATAATATCGGGAAAACTGGGAATACCGGGGAACTCTTCCGGTGAGAACGCCCCGATGGGAGAACGCAGACCCACGGGACTGTCGGTCTGGGGCGTCTGTCGGTCCGAGCTGCCGTTGGTGGAGGGGTGAGGAACCGAGGACGGGAGGTGAAGGATGTTCGGTTTCTTGGGGACTGGAGGTGGAACCTGGTAGAGAAAGGGAAGAAGGGTTTTTTTTTAATTTTTTTTAAGATAATTTTTTTTGGCATTTTTTTCTTTATTAGGCAGATTTTGGAGAGACATACTTCAAATGGGGCAGATATGGGGGAACATGTAGGTGTAACACACACACACACACACACACACACACACACACACACACACACACACACACACACACACACACACACACACACACACACACACAAACACACACGTAAGCATTTTCTGAAATTTTGCCTTCCTTACCTTGGGTTTCTTTTTGTCGGACAGCTCAGCCAGACAGGAGATGGTCATTCTGGACGGGAGTGTCTTGCTTTTGTCCTGCAGCTCCGGTGCCTCTTGGTTACTGCAGGGAGAAGGCAGCGAGCCCCCATCCCCGTCCCTCTGACCTAAGATCTCCGGTTCTGCGTCAAATTCCGGTTCCATGGTAGGGTCTTCCAGGAGGGGTTGGGGTTCTGGAAGAGGTGGCAGATCGAACAGGGGCTGGGAATGGGGCAGGAACGGGTGGTGAATGTCAGTTTGGGCATTTTGATGTTGTTGAGAAGCGATGGAATAATCTGGAACAAATGAACTTGGCGGAGTTTGCGGAGAAAGTTTTTTAGGTTTGGGTTTTCTCATGACTTTGTAGATGTTGCCCAAGGGGACGGGTCGGTCCACAGGAGAACCGGGAGGGGATTCGACAGCCAGGGGGGTGGATGAGGGGGAAGGGGACTTAAGGAGAAGGTTTATGGGTCGTTTGGGCAAAGGGGGCTTGACTGCGACCGGTGGTTTGGGTTTCGGTAAGGTGGGTGGCGGGCTTGGGTGGTCCTCGCTTGGGTCTCTACCACCACTGTGTTGTTCTTCTTCTTCTATGGTGTCGGACGCCCCATCTGGACAGTCCTCCAGGTCGCCGCGGGATACGGAACGCAGACGGATTGTCTTCAGTTCATTCTGTGTAACCACTGGTAACGCCTGCGAGGAACCGGAACCTGAACTAGGGCTGATTTTTCCCGGTTTCGCCGCTGTTGAGGTGTCCGAATGCCGCCTGCTTGCCCGTTGCTTCGGTTTGATTAGTGAAAGCTCCATGTGTGCGTTCCCGGGCATCTCGAAGGACAGCCTAGATCTCGCGGAGGGGTCCTTGGGGGATGGTAGCGACGATTTTCTCTCTGGGATCTTCGGGCGCAACTTACACCCCAATGTCCCTTGTTGGGTTCCTTGCCCGGCCATATGATTTAGCGGAACAGTTGGTGTGGGGGTCTCGGACTGACTGGAATAGCCACTTGACGGAGACATTAGTCCGGGAGGTTTGAAGGGCGAAGATGCCTTGTTGACATCGGTTTCCATGGAGAACTGGGAGGGTGATGTCGCTCTAGAAGTGGAGGGAGAGTCGAGCAGGGATTCCGAACTTCCTCTGACTTTCATACATTCTATCACCGTGGTACCTGTTGCCGTGCTGGAGCCCGATAGAGACCTGGAATACGGGGAAACAAAGTAACAAAAATCAAGGATCAAAAATGCATTTCTATCATGATTTAAGATTGTGATTATTTAACACATTTCAGGTTAAAGAGATGAGGCAGGATAAAGATCTGTTAGTAAGGTTGTTGGCACATACAATGTTTCTATTTGCAGACTTGTTTATGGGCGAAATGAAAGATGGGGTTGTATCGATGAGTTTCTGTCTGGAAGTGAAATTATTTGTTTTTATTTATTTGAGTGTTTACTGTTAATAGTTTTATTTACGTATGAGATGTTCAGTCCCACTGTTTGACAAATGCATAAGATAGACTATCATATTGTTACTGCTGCAATACGCAATATCTTTTCATGTTCCTTTTGCAAAATGTAATGTGTTGTTTATGGATGCTGTTCATTGGAGATGTGTTGGTCAAGTATCGAAGTGGTAACATATGTTCATATCAAACAAACATAAAACATATTTCACCCAAAGCTAGAGATGAAATGAATTTTGTATTGGTGTCATATAATTATCTAACAAATCAGCTTAATAATTTAACAAAAAACATGCCAGTTGACATTTTCAAACTAGATAAAGCTAATATAGACAAATAAAGTGTGGTGTCATTGTAATAATAATAATAATAATAATAATAATAATAATAATAATAATAATAATAATAATAATAATAATAATAATAATAATAATAATAATAATGGATTGGATTTATAGAACGTTTGTCTAGGCACTCATAGCGCTTTACAGGGTTCCAGGTTCCATTCATTCAGTCATACCGGTGGCAGAAGCGTGTACCTGTAAGGATCGTTCTTCCAATCCCCCAGCTGCCAATGAGTGGGGAAGGTCAGCTCTGTCTCTCCCTCCCTCTCTGGTGGCTGTACCTCCAGGCTCGGGGGTCCATCGGCGCCTCCGTGACCCAGCTCCCGCTCACCCACGCTGGGCTTGAGTGTGCAGGACGAGCCGGGTAGGAGGAAATCGGGCTGGAAGTCTGGGAAGTGATCTCTTGGGATGTGTAGACTCTTCGGCCTTCCGTCGCGATACAGAACCCCTTCGCGATGGTGGACCCTCCCCTCTGCTTCTCCTAGATTCTTCATTAAAGAGACACTTCTAACGGGAGGCGGCGGTTTGCGTTTGATTTTCTTCAGTGAAATCGACCGCGAGCGTAAACGTAAGCGACCATCTGCGCTGTAGTCTGAAGCCGTGATTGATATTGTGTCTGCGGTGCTTGCGCTGTCTTCGGAGCTCCCTCGAGGGTACAGAAGGGCGTAGTTTTCCCCCAAACCCAGGTAGTTCTGATGCTGCTGCTGCTGTTGTTGGTAGTCTGTCATTCCCATTGCATTCCCATTCCCTGTGGGCAAAACGCTCCCGTCCGGCTGGCCTATGCTACCTTCGCTAAAGCAGAAAGTCCCGGAATCTGTAGGGGTAGAAAGGGAACGCTCGCGGAATTTGAAGGCGTTCGCAGCTGCTATGGATCGGGCCGACCTTTCGCGACCTCTCTCACCACCCCCTCCCCCACCCCCTCCCCCTCCTCTACCCGCGTCCGCTGCAGCCCCTTCCGTTTCGCTACGTTTACCCATCATCGTGGCCGCCAGTGAAATCCCCGTTGGCATGTTATTCACGGCCCTACCGGAAGGGTTTGTCATCACAGACGAGAACGAACTGGAGTGTGAGCTAAGGGACTGTCCCGACGAAGACCCTACCAACATTAACCCATCCTGCGTGCCTCCACCGGTGTTCCCGATTATGGTGTGTTGTTTGGGGGGAACCGCGGGCCCTTTGTTCATGCTGTAGGTGTAAGGTTCGTTCCAAGCTCCGGGGGAAAACGTGGAGCCCTTAGGTCCATTCCAGGAAGCAGAGGGAGTGTTGGAGCACAGCAGCCCAGAATGGTCCATCGTTCCTGGGTGGAGTTGGTCCGGTGAAGGGGTGTCTGTGGAAGAGAGGAAAAGAGATGAATTAATACAACTAAGCTGGTCAGGGCAAATTCAAAAACTGACCACAAAAATGAAGAAATAAACGTAACACAACTCCTATCACTCTTCACCCATACGGAACCGGCATTCTATCATTATAAAATCGCTATTATAATAATGAATGAGGTTTTTCTTCCCTCAGTCTTCCCTTGGCCCAGCTGTCCTGATATTCCTAGCCCTACATTTTTCCATGTGTGACATCACACATGGAAAAATGTAGGCCTTATTTAGGTTAAACGGTTAACATGAACTCTTTATACCCTGTGATCGAGAATCCCTGTTTCAGTGAATGTAGCAATTAGGCACACACACACACACACACACACACACACACACACACACACACACACACACACACACACACACATCCTGGCTGCCGGCAACAGCATCCTTTATTGAGCAAAAACAAATTACTGCAAATACAGTGAAAGGATATAATTAACCCAAACGATTCCTCCCTCTGATGTTCTTTGTCAAGATTCAGTATTTTGGAATGTGAAAGGCAGAAAGAAAAATGACTAAGATGTTTTTTTCTTGCTGCTGTTAACCCATTTTCACACAGGACTAAGCCCCATGGGAGTATGAACATGCACATTCATTGGAATAGACATAAAACACAAACATTGGTTTGGGTGAAAAAGGAATAATTTGTCGCAAAATGAATGGAATTTTGTTTTTGCTGCTCCAAAAGGCATGACGTTGATTGAACTACTGTTTCTATGTAGCTTTAGCAAAAGGTGCTACGAGGAACTTTTAAGTATTTTACTGAGAGACATTTTTCTGCAGCTCGAAAAAAGCAGAAAAGTTGGTGGATCAAATTTCTCATGTAGTGAAAGTGCAGTGTGTGTGTGTGTGTGTGTGTGTGTGTGTGTGTGTGTGTGTGTGTGTGTGTGTGTGTGTGTGTGTGTGTGTGTGTGTGTGTGTGTGTGTGTGTGTGTGAGCGGTAACAAGATCTGCACCATGGGGGACACAAGAAAGACGAAAACATCGGAGGAGGAGGGTAAGAGCTTATGGGTTAAACTCCAATGTTCCCAGGGCTCAATGTTCCAAAATGTACACGCCACCAAATGGGACGTTTTCTTTTGTAGGGGAAGGTGGGGTGTTTGTGCTTTTCTCAAGTGTTTTAGTGGCTGACTTTGTCTCCAACTCAAATTGTCTTTTCAGGTGTTGTGCATCCCTGGCAATAAAAACTTGGATCTGGAATAACGTTTAAGAAAAAGCTTTCGGAAAAAAAGTTGCCCCACCAGGGGGTGATTTGTGCGCATTGTGTCACAATGACAAAGTCACCATCATCATCTTTCTGGCCATCTGAACTCTCATCAGTGGTGTCGTTAAGTGGAATTGAGATGTCACTCTCTCCTGAGCTACTGTAGACTATCACTTTCTTTTGGTGACCAGCGTATACAGCCATGCCACTGGCACAACTCTCAGAAATGTACTTTGCACTAGTTGCTCCGTGCTTGTGGAACCAACTGCCACCTGACAAATGTGATTCCCCCTACATTTCTGCCTTTAAATCAAGGCTCAAAACCCATATGTACACCCTGGTGTTTCCTCCCCATTAACCTCTGCACTACTTACTTACCTCTGCACTACTATCTGTGTTTATGTGGATGTATGGGCTTTACGTCTTTATTTTGGTTATTGTTATTTTACCTTCATTGTTTACCTACTGAATGCACTATGTACAGCACTTTGGACAGTGCAAACTGTCATAAATGTGCTTTATAAATACATTTTACTTACTTACTTACTTATAACTCACCCAGGCCCTTGCGCACAAATCACCCCATCCCCAGAATTTTGGATAATAGGCATGATGCAGCAATTTAGGGTTGACATTGTGCTAACTATATAGACTCAAAGTGTAGCATACCAAAGCACTAAAACATGTGTCAAATGTTTTCAAACGTGTCTATAATTGTTCAGACACAATAATCAAAAAACCTTGATCATGGAAATTTTACTTTGAAAGGCAAAACACAGTTTTTTGAGCTTAAATGTGCTTATATCTTATTCCTTGTGTCTCCCTTCTTTACAGGATGAGTCAAATGGATGGCTCTTCTTAAATATGTGGTCACATTTCCAATTTCTTCCACGGTTTTCTAGAAACAAGGGGTTTTGCAACTTCCAAAATGCACAAATCACCCCACCTTCCCCTATATGTCAAATTTGGTTTTGTGGATAAAATGCAGTTGTCAAGTAAACAAAAGTTAACTTGATATTCAAGATACATGTTAACTTCGGATTAATCTCTGTACCTTGGAGTTGTGTTATGCAGACAGAGGACAAAGAAATCCACTACATATATAACTGAATATACATTGTGTGCCCTTTCAGTCCACCTCTTATACATACCGTTTTATTTAGTACCCTTGCACTATTCAGTATTTAGAATTGATTTGGTGTAAATATCGTTTATCTTTATCTTAATCTACTTAAAGGTGCTGTAAGTGGAATGGTTCTTTTAGCTAACTTCCTGTCAGTTACTGCAGTTAGCGGTCCCCACGTCACCACATTAATGCACTGCGGTCTTCAAGCAGCGAGTTATCTAGCATCATCTCAGATCCATATGTGTGATAAAACATGATAAAAACCATCAAAACAGACATTGGGAAGGATTTTTACCTGCTCCGCCATTGTAGGCGCATAAACATTCACCCATCTGTCGCTCTGGCGTGCACCGGCAGTGAGACCATGAGTGAGACGGGTGTCTGTAGCGTTCTCTCTAGTGATTGGATATTAATTTCGGGATCCCACGAAAAGTTTATTTGCCGATTACATGCAGAGCAGCTGACTGAGAGATCAGCTTTATGAAACACGCACATTATGTAAGTGATCACTGTATAAATAAACAGCGATTTAACACTTATATTAACATAAATAAACCGCTTACTTCAACTTTAATTTAATTTTATTGTTTCTATTGCCCCGTGGGTCAGAGATGAATGTAATTTAGATTCTTATGTTTGTCTCACATGTATCAGAATTTACATTAAAGTCTTGACTTGACTTGACTCACCTGTCTGTAAGGAGGTGTCGCGGTCAGAATGGGTCTTCCTCAGCGGGACAGTTTGGTGGAAGGTGTCTGTGACGGGCTCCAGCGAGCGGGGCTGGTGTTGGGGGTAGGGGTCGCCGGGAGAGGGGGATGGGGACTGGGAGTGTTGAAGGAGGTCAACCCCGTGGAATCTACCCCCTCCTCCCCCCTCCTCACCTGGGGGACAGACAGAGGGCATAGAGGGGTCACTCACTGGAAGAGCCAGAGTCAGATTACTTGACACAATGAAAAAATACACCTAAAGGCTACAGTGTGTAACTTTTTCATATATTTTTTTGGGGATACATTCAAGCCGCGAGACACAAAGTTGAATAAGCTCCACCAAACTCTCTCTGTATTTCTCAGTAATTTCCCACACACACACACACACACACACACACACACACACACACAGACTCCAGAGGGCATAGAGGGGTCACTCACTGGAAATTCAGTCAGTTCACTTGACAGAGTAATACATTCAATAAAAAACAAACTTAAAGCTACAGTGCGTAACTTCCATATAAAATAATTCCGGATACATTCAAGGTATCGGCCAAATAAATTGACATTAAGTTGATTAAGCCTATCAGCTCCACAAAACTCTCTCTGTATTTCTCAGTATGGCAGCGTTTACAGACTCCACACACACACACACACACACACACACACACACACACACACACACACACACACACACACACACACACACACACAACCACACTCCTCCAGAGGACATATGGAGGGGTCACTCACTGGAAAGCGCGCAGTCAGTTTACTTGACACAAAGTTAATTCAATAAAAAGACTTAATCTAATCACGGTGTTGACATGGCGATAAAGTATTAGATTACGTCCATCGGTCTGGCCGGCTCGTCTCACTGGATGTGAAGTGATCTCCGGGTTATTTGAGGTGGAAACTCTAGATTTAGAAAGTGAGAACAAGTGAGAGTTTGTGATTCACTCGCATCCCCTGATGAATAATATATCGCACAGACGTTTGAGTAGTTTTGTTTTGTTTTGAAATATTTGCAGGGAGTATATGGAGTAAAAGAAAAACACAAAGTGAAAGTGGTTGTTAATGCTGAACGGTAAATGGACTCCACTTATATATATATATACACAGCGCTTTTCCCTGATTTTTTCACAGACTCAAAGCACTTTACATTGTTTTGTACACATTCACCCAACCTGCCTCATACATTTTTCTGCGGTCACTTTTTAAAAGACTACAGTGACTGAGACCAGATGCTTAGAGACCCCGCTGCTGTGTTGTACTCCCCTGGCCTTGTGATGGCTTGTTGCTACGCAGTAAAAACACGGCGTCGGTTCTATTCATTGTAAGAAGAAGCTAAATGTACCTTCTAGATTTTACCATAAATGACAGTGAGTGCCTTCTGACTCAGAGCGGCTTATTAGGCCGTCGGCATTGTATTAAAACGACAGTCATTTTACAGTTGGTTTACGGCTGTAATTTGTGATGGCATTTATTTAGAGACGTTTTGTTTATTTACTCATTAAGTGAAGAGAGCACACACACACACGCACACACAAACATACACACACACACATACATACACACACACACACATGCACGCACACACACACACTGAGACATTCCAAAGTCACGAGTAAACAAGTTACATTCATATACTGTACGTGCGCGCACAGAGACAGACACAGACACAGACACACACACACACACACACACACACACACACACACACACACACACACCAGTCAAATGTGCATACGTGCACATTTGACATGTGCACATATTTATTTATTTATTTCTCTCTTTTGAACACTGTGTCCTCATCTCTCCATCGACCTGCCACTCGGAGGTTGGGAGTCTGTGTGTGTGTGTGTGTGTGTGTGTGTGTGTGTGTGTGTGTATTGCTGCCGACAGACGTAAGTAACAGAAAATATTTCAATTATCGGTCGGCCTGACACCACAGAGACAAGATGATGATTCAGACATCCTTTACCATGTCTCTACAGTGGATAGATAGATAGATAGATAGATAGATAGATAGATAGATAGATAGATAGATAGATAGATAGATAGATAGATAGATAGATAGATAGATAGATAGATAGATAGATAGATAGATAGATGGATGGATGGATGGATGGATGGATGGATGGATGGATGGATGGATGGATGGATGGATGGATGGATGGATGGATGGATGGATGGATGGATGGATGGATGGATGGATGGATGGATGGATGGATGGATGGATGGATGGATGGATGGATGGATGGATAGATAGATAGATAGATAGATAGATAGATAGATAGATAGATAGATAGATAGATAGATAGATAGATAGATAGATAGATAGATAGATAGATAGATAGATAGATAGATAGATAGATGACAACATTTAAGTCATTAAGAGCATTTTCAATAAGTTATGTAGAGATGAAGATTTGAGAAAAATCCAGACTGGTCTCCTATTTTTTACCGAGTCCTATATCTTAGAGCTATTTTACCTCACTGAGACGCCCTTCTCAAGCTCAGACATGTTGCTCTCTCTGTTTGCACTGGATCCAATTAAGAGATTTATTCAAGTTCTTGTAGAAAAGTGTCTGGACTTGCGGCCAATGGGATTAGCCCGAGTGGTGACAGGGTTCTGCCTCCTGTCAGAATCCCATACGAAGGATTTTACAGGTGAACTGAGCGGATTAAAGCATAAAGTAGCGTGAGAAGGATGTGTGTGTCTGTGTGTGTGTGTGTGTGTGTGTGTGTGTGTGTGTGTGTGTGTGTGTGTGTGTGTGTGTGTGTGTGTGTGTGTGTGTCTGTCTGTCTGTCTGTCTGTGTGTCTGTCTGTCTGTCTGTCTGTCTGTGTGTGTGTGTGTGTGTGTCTGTCTGTCTGTCTGTCTGTCTGTCTGTGTGTGTGTGTGTGTGTGTGTGTCTGTCTGTCTGTCTGTCTGTCTGTCTGTCTGTCTGTCTGTGTGTGTCTGTGTGTGTGTGTGTCTGGCTGGCTGTGTTGTAAAAGCCCTACTAACGTCCTCCCTCCTACATACTCAACATGTATATACTACATACTGTCTACTTAACCATACATACTGTCTACTTAACCATTGATTAGCGGTAGTGTTTTTACTACGCCAGCTGTTGTTGTTCCTGGGTGAGCGTATACCCATCACAAAGGCATTAAGAAAAACTGTATAAAAATAGCATTCTTTGCACTGATGGTCTCGTTTGCTGATTCCTTTCATTTATGATCATGGGAGGAAAAATTTGACTGTTTCAGAAATATTCATGGTAACCCCTCTGACAATTTTACCTTAAAGGGACACTGTGTAACATTTAAAGTAATTTATTAGCTAAAATCAATATCCTCATTCATAAATATGTCGTCATTGGTGTAAAATCACCTCTGCCAATAATCTGAATTATCCTCCTGAGCGGAGAATTACAAATATTAATATTACATTTTGTACATTGAGCAGGCAGGTACTATGGAGGAATCCATGTTTTTGGGATGTCATCAGGTGCATTGTTTAGAATTTAGAATTGTTCTTGTCCTTGAAGTCCACTGTAGCTTCTGTTATTATTCTAAAGGGTTGGGGTTACCCAGGGAGCGTTGCATTCTAGAACTTTCTAGAACTTTCTTGATGATGTCATATTAACACACTGCACCTTTATAAAAATGACCTAAATGTCTTTAAAATCAGAAATGTTTTAGGAACATTAGAACTTGCATTAACTTGTCAGTCTTTGTGCCATGTTCT
>CM049417.1:5992500-5997500 GCA_026929865.2 Hyperoplus lanceolatus | reverse complement strand
ACAATGCACACACACACACGCATACAAAAATAGAAGCGCACACACACGCACGCGCACACGCACACACACACACACACACACACACACACACACACACACAACAAAAACCCTTCTTGCATAGCCAAGAGCAGAGATCTAGTAGGCTGCTGCCTTGCATCAGAATAGTGCACTTCCAAGTCGTCTTAAAAGTCTCTGCAAGTCCCCATAGTATCCTCTCACAAGTTACCAAGCTTCCTCACCGTTCAATCATTCCTTCGCTTGGTTCCTAACTCCGTCTAGTCCTTTGTATATATCCTAGTATTGGAATTTCTCTGCCATGCTTCTCCGTGATGTGTGTGTGTGTGTGTGTGTGTGTGTGTGTGTGTGTGTGTGTGTGTCTCTCTCTCTCTGTCTCTCTCTCCTTCTCTCTCGCTGTCTCTCTCTCTCTCTGTGAAAGCTAAGACCTCAGGCCATTGTAAACAGATTCCTAACCCCCACCTCACCCTCAACCCCCTTTTATTTCCCCCCAGACACACACACACACACACACACACACTCCCCCCACCACAGAATCCAACAGCCACAATCCTTTACCCCAAAACAAAACACACTCCTGACCCACTCCCCATTGCATTCTCCACTCATCCCTTAAGCTCTTTCTCTCTCTCTCTCTCTCTCTCTCTCTCTCTCTCTCTCTCTCTCTCTCTCACACACACACACACACACACACACACACACACACACACACACAGTGAAAACAGCCGCGCCGGTCAGTGAGGTATAAAGTTTTAGGTTGGACAATATGGATTCCTTCCTGGTCGGTTGCCTAGCGACAATAGAAGGGGGCTGGGCATCTCCTTAACCCACCAAAACAGTGTGTGGTCGCCAATAACAACTGAAAGTGCTTGATCCAGCCGTTTACATCTAGATATTATAATGTAAATATGTTTAATAATAATCTTTATTAAGGACTCAGATGGTCCACTCACATCCAACACACACACACATAGAACACATTAAAACACATTACTCAATAAAACACTGTACTAGAATAGGTGCAAGCTATCATGCCAATGCTTTGGAAGCCTGGATGTGAACCGATAGCCCATCATAGGGTTGGTTAAGGCTATAATGATGCTATTTTCTGATGAATCCAATCGACACATGAAATTGAACATTAACTTTGGTAACAGTGCCTGACATGTAGGTACATTAGAGACACAGATAACTGGCTAGCACTGTGCCACCCAGGAGCACGGAGCAACAACCTCATGGTTAATAATAGAGTCTATTGTTTATCTGATCAAAGTTACTTAAGGGTTAATGCCCGACGAGGTGTCTAGTTATCAGGGATTGATGGACTCATGGTTTCGTGAATATTATATTCCATTTCCACCAGGTCTGTTTTGAAAAACACAAATTTTACACACGGCATCTTTAAGGACCGCTAAATTGATTCGAGTGCCTACTGGCCTTCCTGCAATATATACATGGTGTACAAAGGCAGTGAACCCAGTCTTTTTAATGGCATATGGGATCATATATATACTGTCTTCCCTCCGCTAAAGTCAGAAGGGAAAATGTCTATAAGAACTTTTGCCTTTGCCAATTCCTCAGGAAGACATTGGATGTTTCAATCTGTAAAGCCTTAAGACGACATATCGCCTGGCTGTTTGTATGGAGGCGAAACACACACACACGCACGCACACACACACACACGCACGCATGCGACACACACACACACACACACACACACACACACACACACACACACAGTCCGTATGACATACTACTGCAACTGAGTTTAAATATAATTGATTATAAACTGCCCTGAGTGCTGAATGCAACACACACAAAATGGAGGATCAGCTGGTTAGTAAACAAACACACACACACACACAGCACACACACATACACATACACACACAAACACACACACACACACACAGACACACACAGACACACTCACACAGACACACACAGACATCCAGGAAGTGAAGTGTCAGCAAGACGAAGCAAAACAGACTGATGGACAGAATTAGGAAGTGAAGGAGAAGCAGATTAATATTGAAGTGATGCAGAGGAGAAAAGGACAAAGATAGATAGATAGATAGATGGATGGATGGATGGATGGATGGATGGATGGATGGATGGATGGATGGATGGATGGATGGATGGATGGATGGATGGATGGATGGATGGATGGATGGATGGATGGATGGATGGATGGATGGATGGATGGATAGATAGATAGATAGATAGATAGATAGATAGATAGATAGATAGATAGATAGATAGATAGATAGATAGATCAATTAAATAAAATGCTTTTAAGATCAGTAATAGGGCCTTAACATAGAAACAGTCGGGGTGTTGAATACATCCTCCTCCTCCGGCTATAACTTGCTTCTTAGACCCTTTTAAATATTTTAAGACCAAGTTCAAACTCTTTGGTAGAAATAAAAGATCTAAAGCTTTTGCACTTTTTCTCTCAAAGATCTGAAGCCGTAACCCACTGGCTTTTGAGTATAAATAAATAAATTGCACTGATGGTCTCGTTTGCTGTTATATGTCATTTATGAACATCAGAGGAAAAAATGAGACTGTTTCAGAAATATATAAAAGTTCCTCGTAGCACCATTTAAACAACCATTAAAAAGCCTTATACTTTTGATTGTGATAGAGCAATTATTTGACATTCCAGCGCTGCAACTTATACTCACATTAACAATCTGGTGCGTCCTCCAACCGTTGCCAAGTTAAGTTGCTTACTCAGCCGAGTGCAAAAGCGAAAATCTCCCCGGGTAGTGGATTTCAAATTTAAACTACTTTGCAAGTCTCGAGAGAAAAGTTACAAAGTTTTGAGAAACACACACATGCTGTGCGTCTGTGGCCCGATACTGAATCCTAAAAAGCAAGCAGCACTAAAACAGAAGGAGTGGGAGGGTCACACACACACACACACACACACACACACACACACACACACAGACACACACACACGGTTGTAGATCCATGCTTGAGATAGCAAGAGAGCTGGTATGACTGCAGGGTATTTTGGTGGGAAAATGAGGGAGGAGGGAGGCTTTTGGGGTGTGTGTAAAGGTATGCGGGTCACTCCCACTCGCGAACACACACGCACGCGCACACGCACACACACACACACTACCCCACCCCCTTCCTCTGTCCAGACAAGCAGGTCACCCACTCATCACTAACTCTTAAATTGTGTGTGTTTGTGTTTCACTCGTGTGTGTGTGTGTGTGTGTGTGTGTGTGTGTGTGTGTGTGTGTGTGTGTGTGTGTGTGTGAATAAGCAAACTTTAAGTGTTATTTAACGACCCATGTCTACGCAAATCTGTGTGTGTGTGTGTGTGTGTGTGTGTGTGTGTGTGTGTGTGTGTGTGTGTGTGTGTGTGTGTGTGTGTGTGTGTGTGTGTGTGTGTTTGTACAGTGCAGCCATTCACAGATAAGCCCAACCAGCCTTGACAATATGCGCCCTGGTCGTGTCAAATTTAGGTCACCCTTTCTTCTGTCCCCCACTTAGGACGAAAATAAGTGTTTGGTGTGTGTGTGTGTGTGTGTGTGTGTGTGTGTGTGTGTGTGTGTGTGTGTGTGTGTGTGTGTGTGTGTGTGTGTGTGTGTGTGTGTGTGTGTGAGAGAGAGAAAGAGGGGGGGGGGCAAAGATATTAACAATACTCCTCTTTCAGCACTGCCTGGATGTTTGTTTGTCTGTGTGCAATGTGTGTGTGTGTGTGTGTGTGTGTCTGTGTCTCTGTGTCTGTGTGTATCTGTGTGGCTGTGTGTGTGTGTGTGTGTGTGTGTGTGTGTGTGTGTGTGTGTGTGTGTGTGTGTGTGTGTGTGTGTGTGTGTGTGTCTATTTGAGTGCCCCCGTATGCGTGTCATGTCTTAGTCCTTATTTAACATGCACAATTGATCAATCCATCAAGCTAAAGGGGGCCGGTGTTTGTGACAGTATGTGTGTGTGTGTGTGTGTGTGTGTGTGTGTGTGTGTGTGTGTGTGTGTGTGTGTGTGTGTGTGTGTGTGTGTGTGCCGGTGTTTGTGGCATGAAAGCGGATGGTTATTTGACCTAGAAGGACAGACTTAGCGGTTAGTGGCCTAGTTTCTGTTGGTCATTAGAACACACACACCCCCCCCCCACACACACACACACCCATTTGGCTGTAATCCTTGACAGAGATCCAGTGTATATTTGCGGATGACAAGCTGATGTTTTCATGGTAAAGTAAACAGAGTTAATGGAGGCTGTTGTTCTGCTGTTTACATTTAAAGATGGAGTCAGTGATTCTTGTCAAATCAGTGAATATCTCCTTTGAAATCTGCTTCCTGGTGTTAATCTGTTTGCTGGTGTTAATACACAGCCTAGGCTCTGTAAACTGGTACGTAAACAAAGGGAATGTAGAAAGGTGGGGGGGGGGGGCACCGTAGCGTGTGAACAGGCCCATGGAGCTACTGGGACGCAAAACATTCCATTTTCCATCCCTGTTTTTCTTTTTTTTAAGATATTTTTTTTTGGCATTTTTTATGCTTTATTGATAGTGTAGAGACAGAGGTGAAATGGGGCAGAGAGGGGAGTGACATGCAGAGAACGACCGCGGGCTGGAATCGAACCCGGGTCCGCTGCTGGGCCCGGCCCGGGGGGGGGGACGCCCTACCAACTGAGCTAAGCGCGCCCCATGTTTTTCTTTTCTTTATATGTATCCTAGATATATCCTAAATAGAGTGACCTCCAAAAAAAGCACTGTAAAAAACCTATCCATTATTATTATTAGTTTGTGTTTTGTCTTTCTATAATCGTATCTGTTTTACGTTCTTCCCTCAAAGGATTGTTTGTATCCAGGCAACATGTCATTCTTGCTTATATGACTTTGTCCCCAAAGAAGTCCTTAAACTCTCATAACTGCACGGCTCTAGCTGCTTTTTTATTAAGTCCCAGGTGCTTGAAATCACTCGGGCCAGCGTTAAATTCAGTCTTCTCGGTTGCCAGACTCACGAGAAG
>CM049417.1:5970000-5975000 GCA_026929865.2 Hyperoplus lanceolatus | reverse complement strand
TGTGTGTGTGTGTGTGTGTGTGTGTGTGTGTGTGTGTGTGTGTGTGTGTGTGTGTGTGTGTGTGTGTGTGTGTGTGTGTGATAAAAAGGTAGATTTATTGTTATCAAAATGAACCAGGACCTTCGGCGCAGAGACATTATACGCGATGACCTTTTGTTGTCTGTAACGACCGTGTAACAGCAAAGTTAGATGACTGTGTGTGTGTGTGTGTGTGTGTGTGTGTGTGTGTGTGTGTGTGTGTGTGTGTGTGTGTGTGTGTGTGTGTGTGTGTGTGTGTGTGTGTGTGTGTGTGTGTGTGTGTGTCTGTGTGTGACCTCAGAGTGTCTTTTGCTATCACAATAATAAAGCACTAGACCGTATAGTACGTATAGTGTGAAAGTACAAAAAGTTCCTCTGCACTTTCTCTCTTTGTGTGTGTGTGTGTGTGTGTGTGTGTGTGTGTGTGTGTGTGTGTGTGTGTGTGTGTGTGTGTGTGTGTGTGTGGTTTTGCTTTTTCCCATAAATTCTCTGAGATTTCTGGACCCATGACTCAGACAAACCGAAGCTCTCTCCATGTTAAATTAACTTCAAAGGGAAATTTTTATTTTGATTTCATAATTCAAGGATCAAAATTACCATAAATAACGTACAACAGGTGCAGATATGTTCCCACTGTAATGATATCTACCTAGTTTATTCAACATGAGAAATGTCACTGGCGGACTGCTTGTAAAGCTTAAAGGTGCAGTGTGTAATATGACATCATCAAGAAAGTTCTACAAAGTTCCAGAATGCAACACTCCCTGGGTAACCCCAACCCTTTCAAATAATAACAGAAGCTACAGTGGCCTTCAAGGACAAGAACAATTCTAAATTTTAAACAATGCACCTGATGACATTCCAACTATGACACTTTCAAGATGGCGGCACTAGGCCTTGGTCCAAAATATGTAGAAATATGGACATATATGAGACCCTTTCTAAGAGAAAAAATAATAATAAAAAATAAAAAAAACTCAGCTATTATGCACTAAATGTACTTATGAATATTATAATTACTTTCTACAAAATCTGCTAGGAAATAAAACCCAACATTCTACACACTGCAGGTTTAACTCAAATTCATCTCATCAAGTTACATATGATCATTATTAATTCTCTGGTTGCTAGGATTTACTGTTTGTTTTTTTTTAGTTTGAAATATATCTTTTTTTGGACAAGACATAGGAAGTTTACATTAGCGATTAACAGGAAAAATAACCAATAGACTAATGTTGTAGTTAGGTTTAGTTATTTTTATTTTTTTTCACAGCAGTTGGTTCCGACCGAGTGATTTGATCTGCGGCCTCGTACCTACGACCCAATCACATCAGCGCTGATATAGAGCGACAACATTGGCTCCCTCTCATGTGATATATATACATATTTGTTTTTAAAGATTTTTTTTTTTGGCATTTTCAAACTTCTTTTATTAGATAGTACAGAGTTGAAATGGGGGGACAGAGAGAGAGAGAGAGAGAGAGAGAGAGAGAGAGAGAGAGAGAGAGAGGGGATGACCTGCAGTAAGGGTCCACGGGTCGGATTTGAACCCACGACCACTGCAACGAAGGCCGGAGTTACATCTACGCTGCCCATCATCTCTGTCCTTGAGCAAGACACTTAACCCCAAACTGCTCCAGGGGGCGATGCACTATGGCTGACCCTGTGCTCCGACCCCCTCTGGAGTGTGGTAACTTGAATTTATTTCGATGCACCCATCCCCCCTCCCCCTCAGCTAATCTGTCACTCCAACCTGGACTTCCCCTGCTCTGCCGACGAAACAGATTTGCATCAGCAGCAATAATTTCCTGTTCTCGTAAACTCAAGATAACAACTCAGGATGTTTTTGAGAAGTTGCCTCACGATATACTTGTCTAATCTGTTGATCTGAAATTCTCTGAAAAGGACATACGATGACTTGATAAGGATTATACCTTGTGCTTGAAAGTTTTCCATGACGTAGAGATGTACGGTTCTCAGAAGCTGCTGAAGAGCGTTGACACGGAGCTGTTGGCGTCCGTGTTTGAGTGACAGTCACACTGAGACCTCGGAGCAGAATGGCTGCAGTCGCACACCTCGCCGTACTGCTGTTTGCTTTCATCAACAACATCCACTCAGAAGATATTGTCATTCTAGAGAAAGGACGCTCTTACACCTTCACACCCTACAAGGCCTACTCCTCCTGCCTGATCTCCAGGTCTGTTGGAGAGGAGAAGCTTGTCCTATGGAACACTGACTCCTCGGCCGAGAACTCCACACTACCGGACGGCTTGAAACAACGACTGACAGTTTACATCAGGGACTACGTTTCTCATTACAGGATCGACAACCTGACCCCTTCAGACTCAGGCCAGTACCAAGAGGAGTGTTGGACCGATGGTAAGGTGACATTCCAGAGAAACACCAGTATTATTATTTGTAGTCGGATAGATGGGTACAAACGTTTCCCACTGGGAGGTGGAGACACAGTGGACCTGCCATGTGAGGACGCGGCTGACGATCTGGAAATCCAGTGGCTCATGCATGGTGGATACTATCGTAATGTGGCCAATAGGTGGGATAGATTATGGACAAGAGTTCTTAAGGACGGTACGACATCGGTGACGGACATTGCTAAAGGAGGATTTCAAGTGGTGATAAAAGCATCAGGTCCTCGTCAGTCCAACATCACAACAGCAGTCACTGGGTGGTTCACTTGTCTTGTGATGAACCAACAGCAGTGTGTCAGCAGTAGCCCTGTATGGCTACACATACCAACAGAGACAATCTACCGCTCGGTGGGAGAGACGGCCGTGTTGCAGTGCGATGGCTCCGGTGATGACAAGCCCCGTTGGACGAAGTATACATATTCCCAAGGACCAGAAGTTTTCCAAAACGAGTCACTGGTGTTTTCATCGTTAGCATTAAGTGACTCAGGTTCGTACGAGTGTCAAAGCTATTACAGTTGGAATCATTTTGAACTGTTTGTGTGCCCCAAATTTGGCCCCCCTGATGTAGAGCTCTTCTCAGGAGGAGAAAATGTCACTATCAGATGCAGAGATTGGAGTGAAGATGAGAGATTCTATTGGTTCATGAAGTCGAAACAAACACAAGGCAGAGTCGTTCATCAAGATCAGTTTGATCAGAACAGAATATTTACCTCTGGCGGGTCGGTTACTATCTTAAATGTCTCACTGGAGGACACAGGGGAGTATTGGTGTGCAGCAGTTATCGACTCAGAAGACCAGTGTCTGCCAACAACCAAAACTCTCCTGATGTACAGAGATCCCTTTGGGGTCTACTCCACCTTCTACACAGTGAGGTGTGTATTGCTCAGTGTTCTGCTGGGGGTTCAATGTGTTATTATGCTGACTGTGATCTATAAGACCAAGTGAGTAGAGGCTTAAAGGGATAGGTCAGTACTGTTGAAGTGGGGTTGTATGAGGTGCTATAATAGTTAGTGTGTGTTACCGAATGGAGATGGTGATCACAAGGTTATTTTAATACGTTTTGGGGGGAGACGTGGCTGTAGCAGAAGTCAGCCTTGTACTGTTGCAGAGGGGGCCAGAAGAAAAACGTTTTTTTTTTTTTTTTTTTTTTTTTTTTAGCCAGGTATATAAAGGCTTACCTCAAAACTAAATATCCGTTCAATTGTTCACTAAATTCAGGATTTTTTCACTGCTGATTTGCGGATTGATACGCTGCACTGCACTGGCAGACAGACGTTTATTTTTGCTCTTTTTTTCAAGCGTAGTTCGGCCATGTATTACTGCGTCAACTTGTGCAGCTGTTTTTCTGCTGGCCCCCTCCCAAACTCCTTATAGTGACTGATCACCATCTCTATAAGGTAACACACTAACTATGCAGAAGTACAGCATACCACCACACTAAAAATACTGAACAATATCTTTAATATGAGCTTGTTCAAATGTCATCTTACAAATGAGAGGCAGACAGGCAGGCAGTGATGAAGGTTATTCTCACATCAAAAAATATTAACATTTTAGTTTTTTTTTTCATATATTATTTTTGTCTTAATTCAGTTGTTTGATCTTTATGTGCTGCCTCTCACTGCCTCCTTAAATGGTTTAGTCCTGGTCCATACATGTAAACCACTTTCTTAACTTTTTTATTAATATTATTATCACATTTTGGAAGTTATAATACTATTTTGGAAATGAACAAAACGTGAAAGTGGTTCTAGAGAAACGTACATCTCACAATGATTTAGTGTGAAGTCAAAGCAGGTTTAATCATTGTTGAAAAATAATGCTGATGGAAAAAGTTTTCCCCTTAGATTGTGTCCACGTTTTTTGGTGTTTAAATTTTATTAAGATCATTTTTTGGCATTTTTTTTTATGCTTTTTATTAGACAGTTTGTAGAGACAGAGATGAAAATGGGGCAGAGAGGGGGGAATGACATGCAGAGAACGACCCGGGCTGGATTCTAACCCGTGGTCCATGAGACAGACAGACAGGCAGTGATGAAGGTTATTCTTACATCAAAAAAAACATTAACATTGTATGCTGTTTTTATCATATATTATTGAGTATTGTAATACATTTTATTTTTTTATGATTTCAGTTGCTTGATTTTTATGTGCCGTATTGTTTAGTCCTGGTTCAACCATGTAAACCACTTTTGTAACATTATTTAGAAAATAACGGTAAATAGTATTGCTACTGCTGACAAACATTACCAATACACCAAGCATGGTGCATTTCATAATTCTTAATTTCCTTTTTTTTGCACATGGGGTGGGGCTGGTCTGTGGCGTGATTTTATATATTTTTTAAATCTTGTTTTATTGTAATTTACAAAAAAAAGTGCATGAATGTCTTGCTTCAAATCTCATGATAATGTGATTTTTTCAACACATATATAATTGTTGTATCTAGCAGTGTTATCAACCTCAATATGCAGTTACTGCTTATTTTTAAATGATAAATAGCTGTTGTTCCTGGGTGAGCGTATACCCATGACAAAGGCATTAAGAAAAACT
>CM049417.1:5957500-5960000 GCA_026929865.2 Hyperoplus lanceolatus | reverse complement strand
AGTTTCTGTTATTATTCTAAAGGGGTGGGGTTACCCAGGGAGCATTGCATTCTAAAAATTTCTAGAACTTTCTTGATGATGTCATATTACTCACTGCACCTTTAAAGCCCAGTTCAGACCAAAGATTTGCCTTGCAACTGCTTGCGACGAGACGGTTTTAGAACGTCGCGGGGGATAAATCGCAGCAGTGTGTGAACTGCTCGTTGCAGCGCGTTGCTAGCCGTTGCAAGGCGACGCAGAAGATTCAACATGTCAAATCGCAAGGTCCAGTTTTAGAACGTTTCGGCGGTCTCGTCGCAAGGAGTTGCAGTTGCAAGGCGAATCTTTGGTCTGAACTGGGCTTAATGGGGCTGAAACGATATGTGTATCGAACCGAGAATCGCATCCCGCATTTTTTTTGTTCTTTTAGATAGAAGGTTTGGTGAAGGAAGCTGCAGCTGTTGAGTGTTTATTTGTTTTTTTAACTTGATTTTTGGTTTACAGCACAGTTCAATTTGATTGTATTATTAAAAGAAGAAGAAGAAGAAGAAGAAGAAGAAGAAGAAGAAGAAGAAGAAGAAGAAGAAGAAGAAGAAGAAGAAGAAGAAGAAGAAGAAGAAGAAGAAGAAGAAGAAGAAGAAGAAGAATGGAATATCTTAGTGGATTAATTGATATTGTATATGATACACAAGCAGGGAAATATAAAGAGTTGTTATTGGTGGTCTGAGTTGGTAAGAAGCTAGGCTAACCACAGCTAGCTCTAGTTATGTACAGTGTTCTGAAGCTAGGCTAACCACAGCTAGCTCTAGTTATGTACAGTGTTCTGAAGCTAGGCTAACCACAGCTAGCTCTAGTTATGTACAGTGTTCTGAAGCTAGGCTAACCACAGCTAGCTCTAGTTATGTACAGTGTTCTGAAGCTAGGCTAATACAGTGTTCTGAAGCTAGGCTAACCCCAGCTAGCTCTAGTTATGTACAGTGTATTGATGTTCTAACGTTTGGCCTTTCCCATTGAAATGACAAAGAACAACAGAGAGAGAGAGAGACTGTAGTCTGGAGACGATATGACAAGATGAGGTTAGCCAGGAGAAACACACACACACACACACACACAGACACACACACGCTCACAGACACACACAGACATAGTCAAACACACACACGCTCACAACACACACACACACACACACACACACACACACACACACACACACACAGAGACATAGTCAGACACACACACGGTCACAGACACACACACAGACATAGTCAGACACACACACGCTCACAAACACACACACACACACACTCACACACACAGGCAAACACAGAGACGCACACTCACACACAGACAAACACAGAGACACATTCACAGAGAAACACACATACACACACATACACACACAGGTCAAAGCCACGATTAACACGCTCATTGAATTTAGATTTGCCAAAGAAACACACACACACACACACACACACACACACACACACACACAGACACACACACACACACACACACACACACATAGAGAGCCCAGTGTGTGAACATTTAACAGGCAAAATCAGCCGAAACGTACGATTATTATCAGTCTCATGCAATGGCTTGGTCTCAAACTCTGAACCTCTTGTCCCCATTTCTGTTCAAAGTTGCATCACAAATAAACTACCAGAACACACACACACACACACACACACACACACACACACACACACACACATATCCTACAATTTTTTTTTTACAAGATAATTTTTGGGGCATTTCTTTTGTATTAGACAGTTTGGAGAGACAGAGATCACTTCATTACTAAACCCTCGTTTTTCCACTCATCCTTCTCTCATCCATCCATCACTCACACACACACACACACACACACACACACACACACACACACACACACACACACACACACACACACACACACACACACACACACACACACACACACACACACACACACACACACACACACACACACACACACACACACACACACACACACACACACACACACACATACACAAACACTCACACACATCACGTGGTGATATGACGGTTGAGGCGCAGGCCGCATTTAGCAGCTGTTTTGCATAAGGGTTTGATGAGACTTGATTTCTATTGTGTGAGCAATGAGAGAAGGGCAAGAGACAGAGACATAGAGAGAGGGAGAGAGAGAGAGAGAGAGAGAAAGAGATAATGAGGAGAGAGAGAGAGAGAGAGAGAGAGAGAGAGAGAGAAAGAGATAATGAGTGAACTATGGTCGGACTGAGAATGATGAATAACTATGTGAAATACTGTATGAGTGTGTTTGTGTGTGTGCGTGTCTGTGTGTGTGCGTGTCTGTGTGTGTGTGTGTGTGTGTGTGTGTGTGTGTGTGTGTGTGTGTGTGTGTGTGTGTGTGTGTGTGTGTCGTGGTTCATATTTCCATACTCGAGTGTAAAAAAGGCTGTGTGTGTGTGTGTGTGTGTGTGTGTGTGTGTGTGTGTGTGTGTGTCTGTGTGTGTCTGTGTGTGTCTGTGTGTGTGTG
>CM049417.1:5945000-5947500 GCA_026929865.2 Hyperoplus lanceolatus | reverse complement strand
CACACACACACACACACACGCACACACACACTCACACACACACACGAGACTGCAGCATGTGGAAAGTCTCGTTTTGCAAAATGTGTGAAACGTAAAGCCGTAGTATTTGAATGCTTTGACCATTTCAGCTGAGCAGCGACAGAATACATACACACACCAACACACGCGTACACACACACACACACACACAGACTCACACACACACATACACAGACTCACACACACACACACACACACACAGACTCACACACACACACACAACACACACAGACTCTCACACACACACACACACACACACACGAGTAGTCCTCTTAGTCCAGCCAATTGAGGCAAGAGACGAATTGACCTAGTTTGTTTAAACCTAAGACTCTAAGAAGACATAGACAGACAGTCAGACAGACAGACGGACAGACAGACAGACAGACAGACAGACAGACAGACAGACAGACAGACAGACAGACAGACAGACAGACAGACAGACAGACAGACAGACAGACAGACAGACAGACAGACAGACAGACAGACAGACAGACAGAGAGAGAGAGAGAGAGAGAGAGAGAGATAGATAGATAGATAGATAGATAGATAGATAGATAGATAGATAGATAGATAGATAGATAGATAGATAGATAGATAGATAGATAGATAGATAGATAGATAGATAGATAGATAGATAGATAGAGAGTCAGACAGACAGACAGACAGACAGACAGACAGACAGACAGACAGACAGACAGACAGACAGACAGACAGACTGCCTGAGGGCTGAATGGACATAAAACTACAGATCCACTAGTCTTCGATTGGGGGCTACATTAGATATAGTTGCTGAACTGTTTTTAATGGGATGCTAAATGTCGTAGTTATGGTCTAAACATTTAATTTTCTTTCATAGTTAAAGGTGCAGTGTGTAATATGACATCATCAAGAAAGTTCTACAAAGTTCTAGAATGCAACGCTCCCTGGGTAACCCCAACCCTTTAGAATAATAACAGAAGCTACAGTGGCCTTCAAGGACAAGAACAATTCTAGATTATAAACAATGCACCTGATGACACTCCAACTATGACACTTTCAACATGGCGGCCACTAGGCCTTGGTCCAAGATATGCAGAAATATGGTCATACATAGAGACAGTGCATGAAATAGGCCACGCCCATGGCCACGCCCATCGTGGGGGGAAAACATTGAACAGCGCTCCATCCACTTTGTATTGAAGGCGACCTGTCTTCTGCAAACAAACTTAATTAAAATTTAATCAAACATCCATTTAAGAAAAAAACGTTACTTTCTTGAAAGCCACAACTCTTGTCTGTCTATATGAGCTGTTTTTGTGAAAAATAATTGAGTAATTTTCAATATTGAGGTGTTTTTGTCCGGTCGGACCGGGTCGGACCCATCGAGGGGGAAACCGTTGAACAGCGCTCCATCCACTTTGTATTGAAGGAGACCTGTCTTCTGCAAACAAACTTAATTAAAACATAATCGAACATCCATTTAACAAAAAACCGTTACTTTCTTTAAAGCCACGACTCTTGTCTGTCCATACGAGCTATTTTGTGAAAAATAATTGAGTAATTTTCAATATTGAGGTGTTTTTTCCCGTCCGTGAGGGTTAGCCTACAGCAGAAGGCTAACATTAGCCTAGCATACAGCATACATTAGTTAAGAGTTTTGTCTCGATATTGAAAATTACTCAATACTTTTTCACAAAAACAGCTCGTATAGACAGACAAGAGTCGTGGCTTTAAAGAAAGTAACGTGTATTTGTGAAAGGCATGTCGTATTACGTTTTTATTAAGTTTGTTTGCCGAATACGGGTGTCATTCAATATAAAGTGGATGGAGCGCTGTGTATTGTTTTCCCCCACGATGGGCGTGGCCTCAGATTATGACGCGTTATGCACTGTCTCTATGAGACCCTTTCTAAGGGAAAAAATAATAATTCTAAAAAAAATGTTCAGCTATAATGCAGTAAATTAAACGTACTTGTGGATATTATAATTACTTTCTACAAAATCTGCTAGGAAATAAAACCCCAAATTCTACACACTGCAGGTTTAACATAGGTGCAATTTATGATAAGCAGACAATAGAATTTTAATTGGTATGTGGATCCAAAGTCCGATATGGAATGAGTGAAAAGCATATATATATCGGACCCAATACCAATAGTATCCATTATATAAATTATTATATCATATACATAACACACGTAATGTCAAACTATAATGGACAGATAGAATGGATGGTAAACAATACTGAATGGGTTAGTGGACGGACATGTGAACAATTAGGGGTGTGGCAGCTAAGATTGTAGACAGATACCTGGAAACGTGTGACGCATTTTGGATAGAGAGATGGAGAGGTAAATTAGATGATAGATGGATAGATAGTTAGAGAGACAGACGGACGGATGGACAGACAGACAGACAGACAGACAGACAGGTGAAACATTGGTATGTATGGATGGATGGATGGATGGATGGATGAATGGATG
>CM049417.1:5902500-5905000 GCA_026929865.2 Hyperoplus lanceolatus | reverse complement strand
CAAAGCCTAGGCTGTGTAAAAACAGAGATATTGACTGATTTTGACAACAAGCGTTCTCCTAAATGAATCACTGACTCCACCTTTAATGCGAGAGACCTAAAGGTTTGACACCATACACTACTAACTTGACTCCCAAACTCTAGACACAATCTCCCTCCCTCCCTCCAACCCCATAGCAACCACACCAGCCTTTCCAGCCATTGTAACGTGACTCCAGGTGCGCTCGTGTTATCCTAAGCGAGTTTTTAATTTCCTCTCTCTCTCTCTCTCTCTCTCTCACACACACACACACACACACACACGCACACACACACAGACAGACTTACCTCTCGGCGGTGGAGGCTTGGTGAGTATCTCCGCGACGTGCCTTTGCAGACGGCCGACCCTGCCTTCCAGCGCACCGGACCGGCGCACCACGGATACCAGCTCCCCTTCCAAGTCCTCCAAGATACCCACTGAATGTCGCGATAGATCCGAAAGTTGTCTCAGCAGGGAACACAAACTATAGCCACACACGTCCACTAAATCCCCGAAAATCACAACCTCCTTGCCCGCTTGCGCACTCCTCTTTGGCGGCTTCGAAACATCCTTGGGTAGGATTGTCCGCTTGCAAAAAGGCATGATTTTTTTAGGCTTAAAATTTTTAAAAAAAAATTAAAACGACAAACTCCCGATAATTTGTCAAGTTATATTCCTGTGGTCCGTGTCCCTGCCGTTAGCGTACAGACTCATGCTACGGATCCTCGGATGTTTTTTAAGAATATTTTGCGCTTGTTTGGAGGTTTGGAGACGCTGCCTAGAGCGAGTGGTTGTGGGTCGCTCATTGTTTTTGACTGAGCGAGTGAGTGAGTGAGTGCGTTTTCTGTTTTTCTATTCGGACTCAGCTGCTGGTAGGATTTGGTGGCAAGTTAAACAGTGTAACATATAGGACATCCGGGTTCTACTTTCAAAATTAAAAGATTAGAGTAAATGTTTTATTTTGACACACACAGGCACACACACACACACACACACACACACACACACCCGCACACAGTAATTAGAAACAAAATAATGGATTGAATCATAAAGTTACTCAAATTGCTTCTTTATTTCAGTACATTCACACATGGCAGGACACATCAGATCATAGGTTTAATGACTCTAATCACATTGGCCGTCATACAACAATTTAGCAAATAACGCAAATTATATATATAGCTTAAAGGCATTACCAACAACATTATTCTGCTTTTGATAATATACTGTGGCCCATATCGATGTATTTATGCAATTTTCATGATTTTGCACACTCAATCACACTCACACTCACACACACACACACACACACACACACACACACACACACACACACACACTCACACACACACACACACACACACACACACACACACACACACACACACGTCTATAAAGATAAGTAAACACAACAAACTTTACTAAATGCTTTTGGTGACATTTTATTTTTCCTCTAACATAATTACATTAACATAATATGTGATGTATGTCTTGCGTGTATCAGAAATAACAATAAAATAGGGGGCGCCCTTAGCTCAGTTGGTAAGGCGTCCCCCCCATGGGCCTCGGCCAGCAGCGGACCCGGGTTCGATTCCAGCCCGCAGTCGTTCTCTGCATGTCACTCCTCCCTCTCTGCCCCATTTCAACTCTGTCTCTACACTGTCAATAAAGCATAAAAAAGCCAAAAAAATACTTTGACTTTGACGTGCTTTTATTTTGAAGCTAAACAGCCAAACGTCGTGTCTGGCTTGACGCGGCGACACGGGGCGCAACAGTCTGGTGTTTCCCGAGACACAAACCTGTCAGAGGGTGTGTGTGTGTGTGTGTGTGTGTGTGTGTGTGTGTGTGAAATATATATACATTTTTTTTGCTAGTTTTTATAGGTCAGTCTCTTCGTTTTCCAATTAACGAAAATCCTATTTTTTTTAAGATTTTTTTTTTTAATAATTTTCAAGTTTTGTTAGACAGTACAGAGTTGAAATGGGGAGACAGAGAGACAGAGAGAGAGAGAGAGAGGGGGGGGGGGGTGACATGCAGTAAAGGTCCAGGGGTCGGATTTGAACCCACGACCACCGCAACGAAAGGCAGAGCCAATATGATACACACTCTATCGCATGTCATCCCCTCTCTCTCTCTCTTTGTCTCCCCATTTCAACACTGTACTGTCCAATAAAGCTTGAAAATGCAAAAAAAAAGATAATTCAAATTTAATAATCTTAAAAAAAGCATTGTTTGCACTGATGGTCTCGTTTGCTGTTACATGTGATTTATGATCATCAGAGGGAAAATGATACTGTTTCAGAAATATTAAAACGTTCCTCGTAGCACCTTTAAATGTCTTGTATCCGTGGTTACCAAAGGCCAACTGACAGTATTAGCCGGATCTGAAGCATTCAACTGTTCCCTAATTGTTTTCACGTGCCACGAGTTTCCCCCATTAATATGAACATAATACGGTCACAAGATTATGATTAAGAATTCA
>CM049417.1:5885000-5897500 GCA_026929865.2 Hyperoplus lanceolatus | reverse complement strand
TCATAAATGACATGGAACAGCAAACGAGACCATCAGTGCAGAGAATGCTGTTTTTATAGTTTTTCTCAATGCCTTTGTCATGGGTATACGCTCACCCAGGAACAAGTTTTTAATGCGTTTTATTACGTACTATACAAATGTAAATGTGTATCTGAAATGTCCTGTTCCCTGTGCTCACTTCCCTTTGCCAGATATGATGGATCACCAACTGATTACTGTACAGAGCAGACGGCCAGGGGAGTGAGCCATGGACCTCTACACACACACACACACACACACATACAAGCATACGCACACACACATACTCTTTCTCTCTCTCACACACACACACACACATACTCTTTCTCTCTCTCACACACACACACACACATACTCTTTCTCTCTCTCACACACACACACACACATACTCTTTCTCTCTCTCACACACACACACACACACACACACACAAGCATACGCACACACACATACTCTTTCTCTCTCCACACACACACACACACACACACACATACAAGCATACGCACACACACATACTCTTTCTCTCTCTCACACGCATACACACACATACTCTCACAAAAACACACACACACACTCCTGCTGTGTGTGTGTTGTTATGGTATGAACCATGTGTTAGAAATGAAAGTCACACACACACGGCTATACTTGTGAGGACACTCATTGACATAATGCATTCCCTAGACCCCTAACCCTAACCCTAACCCTCAGAACTAAATGCCTAACCCCAACCCTTACACTAACCCTAACATAAACCTCATTCATACCTGAACCTTAAAACCTAGTGTTAACCCTCAAACAGCCCTTTGAAGGCCTGTCCCAAAGTGAGAACCCGACAAAATAACCTCACCTTCCCAAAAAAATTTCCTCACTCCTAAGGTATAAAACTCAAATTGGTTCTCACAAAAATAGTGGTACAAGCCCCCCCCCCCCACACACACACACACACACACTCTATCTCTGTCACAGGTGAATGTGAAGGCTAGGACACGACACACACACACACACACTGAGGTGGTGTGTTTAGGGCCAAGTTTCTGCAGAGCGGAGCAGGCTGCCGCCCAGCAGTCACCATATGGACCGGTACTGAACTCACAACAGAGAATCAACATACGGATCTGACTTTCATATCCTTTAACATATTATATTATCGTAAATCAGTCAAACTCTTACCTGTAACTGTTTTAATTAAAGGCTATATTATACTTATTATACTTATATTATACTTTCACACATTTCATTTTAATTGCAGCCATGCTACGTCGCTGTCTAAATGTTTCCATTGATTTTCTCCATCAGTTTGTTTTGTTTTGTAGACGTGGTTTTTGCTCATTGCAAATGAGTGTCACCCGTCATTTCATCTCCTGAGTTTAAATAAAGCTTAAAGGTGAAGTGAGCGGTTTATTTATGTTAATATAAGTGTTAAATCGCTCTTTATTCATACAGTGATCACTTACATAATGTACGCGTTTCATAAAGCCCATCTCTCGGTCAGCTGCTCTGCATGTAATCGGCTAATAAACTTTTAGGGGATCCCAAAACTGATATCCAATCAGAAGAGAGAACGCTAAAAACCCGCACACGTGCACGCGCAGCGACAGATGGGTGAATGTTTATGCGCCTACAATGGCGGAGCAGGTAAAAATCCTTCCCAATGTCTGTTTTGATGGTTTTTATCATGTTTTATCACACTTATGGATCTGAGATGATGCTAGATAACTCGCTGCTTGAAGACGGCAGTGCATTAATGTGGTGACGTGAGGACGAGCGAGGGGACTGCTAACTGCAGTAACTGACAGGAAGTTAGCTAAAAGAACCATTCCGCTTTCAGCACCTTTAAATGAAATGAAAAACGTATTCCTCCACACAGACGCTCCTGACTCAAACCTCCAAATGTCACCATGAAGTTGCAGTCACTTTAAATGCTTCTTTCTTTAAACATTGCCTTTAATTCTTAAGTTATTAATTACGCTGTTTTGAAAAGGGTCTAGAGATGCATTATGACTTCCCAAGGACCTACACGACCCATAGCTCAACCAGTAAATATCCCATACACTTCAAATACATGTATAAAATCGTGTTACCATCTACTAGTCAAGTAAGAAACACACATACAGCCTAAAAAAATCCTTTATGACTTCCCAAGGACCTACGTGTATCCTGGGATTTGTAGTCTTTTAACTTTCACAGTAGAACTACACCTTTATATATGGATCACAGCTCAATCCATAAATAATTTCATATCCCAAACACTTCTAAATGTATTAAAGGTTTTAAGTCAGCATTTTTTGGTGAAAGCTTGTTGACAGTTAAACTGGCATGTAAGAAATTGCACCCACCATACCTAGCAAAATACTAGTTAACAGAGCCTAGGCTATAAAAAAAAAAGAAATTCAGCGAGCACACACCCACACCTCTACCTTTAAGTATTGTTAGAGATGCATTATGACTTCCCAAGAATCTACATGTGTCTAAATGGTTCACAACTCGTATCATATCCCGTACACTTCAATGAATGTATGAAGTCTTGTTTTAAACCACTGGTAAAGTAAGAAAAACACATGAAACCCCCAAGGTGTTTTGTAAAATACCAGTTTACAGAGCCTAGACTATCCCCCCCCCCCACACACACACACACCCCCTCTTTAAAATCTTGTTATCGACCAGTAGTAAAGTTGGTAAAATACCAGTTTACAGAGCCTAGGCTATCAATTTCTCTCAAACACACACACACACACACACACACACACACACACACCCTTTAAGTCTCATTACCATCCACTAGTAAAGTAGGAAACACACGTAGAGCAGCCAGGTGTTTTGTAAATAACAGTTTATTAAACCCAGGGTCTGTCTGTCTGTTTAGCTGCTGCCGGACTTGGCTGCGATCCTCTTGTCTCTCTCCTCTGCGATCGTCAGACGGATTCCCTTTCCTCTGGGCAGGGACACCCACGGCTTGTTGCCCTGGAAACACGATCAAGAAAAGTATAAGTTTGTTATTTTGGTTTGAATCACCTTTAAAAAGGTGCAGTGTGTAATATGACATCAAGAAAGTTCCAGAATGCAATGCTCCCTGGGTAACCCCACCCCTTTTGAATAATAACAGAAGCTATAGTGGCCTTCAAGGACAAGAACAATTGTACATTCTAAACAATGCACATGATGACATTCCAAAAACATGGATGCCTCCATAAGACTTACCCGCTCAATGTACAAAATGTAATATTAATATTTGTAATTCTCCGCTCAGGAGGATAATTCAGATTATTGGCAGAGGTGATTTTACACCAATGAGGACATATTTATGAATGAGGATATTGATTTTAGCTAATGAATTACTTTAAATGTTACACAGTGCCCCTTTAACTCATTTTCTATTGGCAAAGATTGTAACCCCTATGGAGTTTTTTTTTTTTTTTTTTACAGTAGAATTTAACTAACAGCCATTTAAAGAAAGAAGAATTAAAACTAGGTCAGGATAGCTTGACGTTAAGAGGAACAACTTTTTTTTGTTTTCATTTAACACTTAATTGCACTAACATTTATCTGACTGCCAACAGCTCAACAAACAGACATAACGAGGAGGAGTGAATGTCTGCAATATGCTCACGACACTGGCCAAATAGATTAAATGTCAAGCAGAGAAGTATTTTGTCATTATTTCTAGTATAAGCATTAGTAAGTTTGTAATTATTGTTAAAGTAGGCTTCATGGGTTGAGCTAGTTAGCATTTATTTTAACCTTTGTTTTAAGGGAACATGTGTATTGTCTTATTTGTATAACACATTTATATTCAAGCTTATTTTCATCATTTGTTTCATTATTTTTTTTTCATGTGGTTTTGAATTATCAGTCAACATGTACTTTAAAATTTAAAAGATTAATTATTTCTGAAGATGTAGGATTGTCGAGTTGAGCTCAGAACTTCTTAGAGGATTGGTTGTGTATTTTCAATGCTGATCAAAACCAAAAGTTTCATCATTGCTCCTAAATCACCTGAATTCTGTTACATTTTACACGCACAGTCCGTACAGGTAGCAGATCCTATCCTACGAGATATTCACTGATTTTGACAAGCATTTTCCAGAAATTACTGACTTCACCTTTAATTCCAAAGAAATAAGTAAATTCACATTTGTACATTAGTTTAAAGATTAATATTTCTCTGTACTCGCCTTAGATGCAACAGTAGAATGACAGACGGACACAGAGATAGACAGACAGACACACAGAAGTGAGAGACCGCTAGACAGACAGACACACAGAAGTGAGAGATCGCTAGACAGACAGACACACAGAAGTGAGAGATCGCTAGACAGACAGACACACAGAAGTGAGAGATCGCTAGACAGACAGACACACAGAAGTGAGAGATCGCTAGACAGACAGACAGGGTAAAAAGCAGCAGTGTTCCCTATAGCATCTCCCTGTGTCCTCACCTTAGATTGATACAACAGTAGAATGACAGACAGACTGACAGACAGACAGACAGACAGACAGACAGACAGACAGACAGACAGACATGTCTCCCCGTCTCTCACCTTGCCGATGATGAAGATGTTCCCCAGCCTGGTGGCGAAGGTGTTTCCTGCGCTGTCCTTGACGTGAACCACGTCGAAGGATCCGGGGTGACGCTCCCGGTTGATGATCATTCCAATACGCCCCAAATTAGCGCCTCCAATCACCATGCACATGTTGCCTGGAGGAGGGACAGGGGGGGAGGAATGTAAGGGGATTCAAGCAAACAAATGCATGGGGTCTTTATCTCATCCTGCAAAATTTTGGTCTAAAATAGTAAAAAAAAAAATATATATATATATATGATATCATTCTTTATATTAAGGCGAGATGTGTATAAATATTTTTAAACTTTCATAGTTATTAATTTTCAGGGAGAAAAATGTAAAATGTTTGAATAAATATGCAAATGTGGCAATAACTAATTATGGTTCATTTGAGTCTCTCAAATACGTTTTAAGAAGTTTACTTAAAGCTAACTTTCAATTACGGTTTTCACAACTTGATATATGTTTTTCTCTCATAAAAAACATTTAAAAGATGCATTTCTGAAGATGTGTGATTTTCTCATTGAGCTCAGAACTTCTTAGAGGATTGGTTGTGTATTTTCAATGCTGATCAAAACCAAAAGTGTCATCATTGCTCCATTCTATGAAGAAAATAAAATACGATGTAAGGGTCTGAAAAAAATGCATTTTTAAAACAAAATACATCATAAAACATGTGACCAAATCTTCCTGTAATAGCCTTTAGCATAGCGCCAAGAATGATTATGGAAAGTTTAGTTGATGCAAGGGCTTTAGAAGTTTTTAATTCAGAATATTGAACAAACAAAATATTTTTACAGTTTAATTATATGTTTATCAAAAACACATTATGGAACCAAAATAGACAAATCTTTTGCTTGGAAAAAAAAAAGTAAGATATTTTTGCCTGCTCCGCCTAGCAACCAATATTGACAGTAACGTCCCATTATAAGTTAAAAAGGTCTTAACAGTGCTAGTAACGTCCCAGTATAAGTTAAAAAGGTCTTAACAGTGCTAGTAACGTCCCAGTATAAGTTAAATAGCAGCATGCTAACAGTAAACACGACGTACCGGTATCAAACTTGATGTGGTCTGTGATCTTGTTGGTGTCCAGGTCGATGCGGATGGTGTCGTTGACCTTGATATTCGGGTCGGGGTAGCGGATGGTGCGAGCGTCATGGGTTACCAGATGGGGGATTCCTTTGGTCCCAACCATCAACTTCTTCACCTTACACAGCTTGTACTGTGGAGGGGAGAGAGGGGAGATATGGGTTAGGGGACATATCTAAATACTAGGATAGTTTTAAAAAGATGCTCCGAGGAACTTTTAAATATTTCTGAAACTAGAGGGGAGAGATTCAAGATTAACTTTGCTATATGGGTTAGAAAGAAAAAAAAGCATGGATAGTTTAAGACTACATGACAAGCAAACAGTTCTACAGCTTGTATTAAAGAGAGGAGATATATGGGTTAGGAGAGGTGCACTGATGGTTTAAAAGGTGCTTGTAGAGATACATTCACTTTGTTATATGGGTTAGAAAGAAAATTAATAGTATAAGACTAAATGACAAGCAAACAATTCTACAGGTTGTACTAAAGAGAGGGGAAGGGAGATATATGGGTTAGGAAAACAAATTAACTTGCCCTGTGTTCTAATCCCCATACTTTCTTTATATTACTTTATATTTAGTATGGTAGAAAAAAGATTTAGGATGTTTTCTTTGGAGTTAAATAATAATGTAAGATGTTTTGTTGAGCTCAGAACGAGGAATTGGTCACGTATTCTCATTAGTTAAATCAAAACCATTTATCATCATTGCTCCTAAAATCATATGAATTGGAGGCGATCGCAGTGCAGTGGTTAGCCCCCCCCCTCCTCCCCCAACGAATAAATAACTAAATTAGAATCCGGCCCGTTGTCGTTCTCTGCATGTCATTCCTCTCTGCCTCATTTCATCTCTGTCTCCACAAACTGTCTGATGAAAGCATAACTGCCCAAAAAATAATATTACAAAAAAAAATATTGAGTTTTTCTTAGGTATTTTGGCCACTGTCTTGCTTAGAGTACGGACAAATAAATCATAAAAACGCCCCAAAAAATAAAAAAAATCTTAAAGAAATCTATAATAATGGTATGAACAGTGCGTTAGCTTGACTTTAAACCCTATTTTCTCCTTCACACGTCACCCTACAAACTTCATTCAACCATCAAAATGTTTGTCTACATTCCCTCTTTCGTCGTTACGTTTAAAATTTTCAACCACATGCGTAGTTTTTCAAAGAATCCGTGGTAACCGTGGCATTACCTTGGCCTCCTCTGCGGTGATGCGGTGGACGGTGAATCGTCCCTTCACATCGTAGATCAGACGGAAGTGTTCTCCGGTCTTCTCAATGCTGATCACGTCTGGAGAAACACACAGGACAACGGTCTTAGTATAAAACCCTTGTTCTTATGCTCACAACTTTTACTGACATCAGCCGAATGTTGAAAAGAATAAAAGACACTGAAAACTTTCTTGTACCGACGGTTAAAACATTCAGAATTGAAGAGATCTGTCAGATTTAATGAAAACGTAATACACACGCGAATTTGAGCCCTAGTCTGCCATGGAATCCACTTTGAACCCTTAACTTTTTCGCCTCAGTATCTGCTTATTTGTTGTCATGAGTTAATGTATATTAATATATTCTACCAGACAGGATTAATAAATCGCAAGGCTGATGCTTTGAAGGTAAGCGCCACAATCTTGCTATAAACCAAACACTGGTTTACTCCCATCGTGTCGAGACGATTTAAAACCAACAAACATTGCACAAAAAAAATATATTTATATACTTTTCACATGATCCAAGTCAAGTTGAGAAAACTGTTCATTTCAAACTGTCGTCACATCAAGATGCAAATGCAGGGGGCGCCCTTAACTCAGTTGGTAGGACGTCCCCCCCCCCATGGGCCTCGGCCAGCAGCGGACCTGGGTTCAATTCCAGCCCCGCGGTCGTTCTCTGCATGTCACTCCCCTCTCTGCCCCATTTCAACTCTGTCTCTACACTATCAAAGCATAAAAATGCCAAAAAAAAAAACATTGACAATGCACACAAATTAATACTGAGAGAAGACTAGTAATCAATTCCACTCCCTTCCTATGTTGTTTATTGTGTGTGTTTATAAATAGTCTGCGGACATCAGCACACTGTGAAAGCTTCCCTTGGCGTTTGGATATTAAAACTCATCTCCTCCATATGGATCAGTTGGCCAGCGTCGAGGTGAGGCGAGAACTGAGTGACAATAACAAAAGCTCCCACTGTTTGAAGGCCATACTGCGCGATATGCAACACTAGCTTTGCTGCCAACTTGCCATCATTGAAAATCACATTTGTATACGAGAATTTGAGACAAGTATGACTATAAATGGGCAGTTGTGGCAAAGTGTGTAGGGTGGTCGGGCCGTTTACTGGGTTGCAGGGTCTGTGGTTCGATCCCCCGTCTCCCCGCCACATGTCCAAGTGTCCCTGGGCAAAGAGACACTGAACCCTAAACTGCTCCTGATAGTTAGCTTGCACCCTGCGTGGCAGCTGCTGCTGCTATTGGTGTGTGAATATGTGTGTGATTGGGTGAATGTGTACAAAACAATGTAAGGCGCTTTGAGTCTGTGGAAAAACCAGGGAAAAGTGCTGTAAAGTGGAGTCCATTCACCCATTTACAAATGGCTAATGCAATCTATCGAATATTTCCTCAGTCACAAATTCATAGCGACTGAATGTGTAAAAACTGAACCTTTCAGACAAACTAGGATCAGATCTGACAACTAAGTCAAGAAAGAGATCAAGACAAACCCTTAAGCAGAAATAAATTTATTTTCAAACTACTTTCCTCCGAGAATATCTCACTAAATCAAGCCGGGTCAAATACAGGTTTGCACTAGAGGGTCACAGAGGAATAAAGCAGCTCGTCTCTCATCAGATCTACTAATGGAATTGGAAATAACTTTGTCGTTGTTGGAGCTCAGAACTTCTTAGAGGATTGGTTGTGAAGTTTCATCTCATTGCTGATCAAAACCAAAAGTGTCATCATCGCTCCTTCTGCCTCCCAGTAACTGATAAGCTGTTGTCATGGTAATTAAATCAGGGCCATGTCCAGAAGTACAGGGATATTTTAAATACGCATTTCCTAGTTTGCAGAGAAATTCAAATGATGCAGCATTTATCATTACACTTTCCCTTTGGCTTGAGTTTTCAGAACGCTTCAGGTTAAGTGTTTGGTTTGATGTTTGTGGGGAAGAAAGGCCAAATCACACAAGAAACTGTAACAAAAATGTGTACCGTGTATGTGTGGACAATGGACATGGCCCAAATCTTCCATATTATTTTACAAACACCACAAAAACTAACTCTACACCCACTTAAACCTATGAACCAGCCTGAAGAAAGACAACTCCCAACAGCAGATTTGAGCTTAAAACCTGCACCAAAACCTCTATAAAATAACAAAATGTTTAAATAAATCATATGGTAACATACCAACAGGAGATTTGCTCTGAACACTCCATAACATCTATAAAATAACAGAAAGAAATCTATCGTTAGCGTACCCATGAACCCGGCGGGGTAGGTGATGTCGGTGCGGACCTTCCCGTCGATCTTGATGAAGCGCTGCATGCAGATCTTCTTGACCTCGTCCCCGGTGAGCGCGTACTTCAGCCGGTTCCTCAGGAAGATGATCAGGGGCAGGCACTCCCGAAGCTTGTGGGGACCGGTGGACGGACGGGGGGCCTGGAGGGACAAAATACATGTTAGTGCTATTATCCTTGCATTACCTTTACTAAATCTGGGGGAGAAAAATACACATATCCTCTATTACACATTGCAGATGCTATCTTGTAAATATGGTTCATCACATTGCAATTTAAAATAATTTACTTTGAAACTTTCTATTCTATTTATATACAAAATAAAACATGTTTAATGCTTGAGACACTTTATTTTAACTTTATTTAACCAGACATTAAAAACAAATTCTTAATGCACAATGATAAAAATACAGGCTGTTGTGCTGAGCTGCTACCACTTCACCTGTTGTCCTGGTTTCAAAGGAACATTGTTATTCATAGTCAAGCTATAACAAAGAACAATATTCTTAAATGTAGAAGTGTCAACTTCACTCAATAATAGCATCCAAAAAACGGATAGTTTGGGCATTCATCGATTCTTATTTCACTCATTGAAGAAATTTCAAAAGTCGGAAAAAATAGGTGCAATTATTCCTTAAGATCTTAGCAGATAGTGACAAATCTGCGACAACTGATAACACAATATACTCAGACTGATATTAACAAAACGTAACAAATGTGTAATGTCGTAGCATCATGCAGAGCCACAGTCGCTGGATCCCACTTTACGAAGCATTTCCATTTGAACAAACCTATCTAAGCTGTTGATAGTTCCAGGTTCAAGCCGATTTTAAACAATTAACATTTCTGACTTCAACACCATTATAGAGCAATTTAGATACACATCTCAAAAGCTTAAGTGTGCATCTTGCAGCGCTACTTAAACTGGAGTCTCGTATATATTTATTAACAACCAAGCGACCACAGATTAAGATTCAGACTATTATTAAAGCAATTACAAAACACATCTCAAAGTTTAAGTGTACATTAACCTTAACCTCTGGCTCAAACAGCTACCGGTACTTAAGAACCACACAGTTTAACATTTAAACAGCTGAACATTTAGATCACAAGTAGAGCGCAAAGTACCAGCACATCTTTATAATGAATGAATAAAATACTGAAACTTACAAACACTCCAGTGAGCTTGTCCAGCATCCAGTGCTTGGGCGCTGCGACGCGCTTCAGGTGCTTCTTCGGTCCTCGAGCCTGGAGAAGGAGTCACAAAGTCGGTCACAAAACAGAGGAGACACCGGTGGAAGAATAACAACTCTGGAGGTTTAGTATGAGGGGCGGTCAAAGCTGGAAGAACGCCCCCGACAAGGAAAGGGTATACTCGGGGATGATAGTTAGCACACTACTAGCTAACAACCGGAGCGGCCTAGCTAAGCTATAAATTATACTTTTAACAGACATATTTGTACAAAAATTGACATATAAGCAGCTGGGACATACAGTTACAAAAACCGGTCAAGGTAGGGGTAATAAACGAGACATTACCATTATCACTGAGCAGTTTTCCCCTTATTAAGCAAGCTAACAGTGCTAGCCACAGTGATGCTACAAAGCGGTGCGATCAGGTCACCACTAAAATCATCAATAAAGTGCAAAAATTGCCACTTTCAGTCAAAATTTAGACATCGACCGGTTAATAAAATGTTTAATTTCACGCTAGGACATATATGTGTGTAACGATAGGCCGTTGGAAAGCCGATGTTTAGTGATTTTTTCGGAGCGGAAAAGTGAGAGAAGAGGCTCACCATGTTGGAGTCTGCGGGGAAAAGGACCTCACGTCTTCCGGTGTCGCGTCATAAGGCCGGCTACGGCAGACTGGGAGGGACACAGTAACGAAAGGCGCAATTCAATGTGTTACAATTGTTAGACATAATAAGAGAACATGGAGACGTATTCCTGTTTTTAATAAATTTCTCATTTTGGGGTATGGATGGGTGGGAGGGGGAATGTCTTTGCATGAATGCATATCTCTGGGTGGGGGGGGAGTTGTATTAAGCACTTTGTGTTACATTTGATTGTATGAAAAGTGCTATAGGGGAAGGTGGGGTGATTTGTGCATTTTGGAAGTTGCAAAACCCCTTGTTTCTAGAAAACCGTGGAAGAAATTGGAAATGTGACCACATATTTAAGAAGAGCTATCCATTTGACTCATCCTGTAAAGAAGGGAGACACAAGGAATAAGATATAAGCACATTTAAGCTCAAAAAACTGTGTTTTGCCTTTCAAAGTAAAATTTCCATGATCAAGGTTTTTTGATTATTGTGTCTGAACAATTATAGACACGTTTGAAAACATTTGACACATGTTTTAGTGCTTTGGTATGCTACACTTTGAGTCTATATAGTTAGCACAATGTCAACCCTAAATTGCTGCATCATGCCTATTATCCAAAATTCTGGGGGATGGGGGTGATTTGTGCGCAAGGGCCTGGGTGAGTTATAAGGTAAGTAAGTAAAATGTATTTATAAAAGCACATTTATGACAGTTTGCACTGTCCAAAGTGCTGTACATAGTGCATTCAGTAGGTAAACAATGAAGGTAAAATAACAATAACCAAAATAAAAGACGTAAAGCCCATACATCCACATAAACACAGATAGTAGTGCAGAGGTAAGTAAGTAGTGCAGAGGTTAATGGGGAGGAAACACCAGGGTGTACATATGGGTTTTGAGCCTTGATTTAAAGGCAGAAATGTAGGGGGAATCACATTTGTCAGGTGGCAGTTGGTTCCACAAGCACGGAGCAACTAGTGCAAAGTACATTTCTGAGAGTTGTGCCAGTGGCATGGCTGTATACGCTGGTCACCAAAAGAAAGTGATAGTCTACAGTAGCTCAGGAGAGAGTGACATCTCAATTCCACTTAACGACACCACTGATGAGAGTTCAGATGGCCAGAAAGATGATGATGGTGACTTTGTCATTGTGACACAATAACGCACAAATCACCCCACTACGTGGGGTGATTTGTGCGACAAGACAACTTTTTTTCCGAAAGCTATATTTCTTAAACAGTTTATTCCAGATCCAAAGTTTTTATTGCCAGGGATGCACAACATCCTGAAATATATGTACATATTTGAGTTGGAGACATAACTGTCAAGGCCTCACTTTAAAATCACTTTGAGTAAAAAGTTGCACAAATCACCCCACCTTCCCCTATAAATACAGTTTGATTGATTTTATTTATTTTATTTGAATTCATTAAAGCTGGGGTGGAGGATTTGGGGAGAAAATGGCAGTTGGGATAGAGATTTGAATCCA
>CM049417.1:5867500-5870000 GCA_026929865.2 Hyperoplus lanceolatus | reverse complement strand
ATAAAACAAAGAATATATAGCATAGAATTTTTATTATTTTTACAATGTGCAAAGAACAGGACACAATAACACAGTAAATGTTATTCATATAGGATTTCAACTGTACTTATTTACTGTATATGATCAACCTAACTATCACTGCATTTATATGTTAAAATAATAAAAATAAAAATAGTCACTTAAAAAACTTAACACCAAATTCTGGGTCAATTTAGCATAATATATTTTATTCATAAAGGCACATACAATGGCACAGGAAAAGCCACCCAAAGTGTGGTTGGAAAGCCTCCCCCTATAGTCTATATACCACTCCTAATCTCAATGGGCCGTCTTTACGCGCCAAAATAACATGCGTCGGCCGGCTGTGGTCTGTGGTCAAGTGCCACGCGTTTGGGCGAGGGGGCGGGGTTTCACTTTACGGTTAAGCAGATAGAAGCAGCCGGCATCTGTCTGTATTGTGCTGAGCGTAAATTCGCCTTCGCCCATTGACCGCAGACACTTCACATGTTGATGAGGAGAAAGTGTGTATAGACCGGTGTAAGTAGGGGGCCCCTTCCTTACACACACACACACACACACACACACACACACACACACACACACACTGAGAGACACACACACACACACAAGGAGAGACACAGACAAACACACACACAATGAGACAGGCCACACACACACACACACCCACGGGAGAGAGAGAGAGAGAGACACTCACACACACACACACACCCTCTCCGCCCCACCTGCCATGTTCCCACCCGGGGGAGACGTTATGCAAATCAAACAAACCGTTTGTGATTTCCATCTGAAACAACAAACTGCCAGAAATCGAACTTTTTGTGTTCCGAGCAGTTGGTTGGAAAAAGAGAGGAAACTACAGGCATGGATACACACACACAAACACACACACACACACACACACACACACACACACACACACACACACACACACACACACACACACACACACACACACACACACACACACACACACACCCAAAATACATTGTAGATACAACCTGGGTGTTTGGGGGGAGATTCCCCCAACATTTTAATCAGTGAGTATCTCCTCACAATCCGCTACCTGTCTGTACTGTGTGTGTGAGCTGAAAAACAAATCTGGTGTTGATACACAGCCTAGGCTCTGTAACTGGTATGTAAACAAATGAGGCCCACCATAGCTAGCAACATACCCATTCACAGAGCCTAGGCTGTGTATCAACAACTGATTTATTTTCTGCACACACAGTACAGACAGGTAACTGATCGTGAGCTCAGGTGGTAGGCGGGTCGGCTGATGATCAAGGGTTGGAAGTCGATCCCGCCCTGCCACCATGGTTGTTGTGTCATGGTTGTTGTGTCCTTGGGCAAGACACTTCACCCACCTTGCCTCCGTGTGAATGTCGATAGTTAGCTGCTATGGTGCATGCATGAATGTGTGAATGGTAACGTGGAAAGGGAACAGGTCTCCCTTGCTAAAGAGTCTTCGGACTCTATGGGTTAAGAAGTAGCGGATCGAGAGGAGATATTTACTGATTTTGATAAAAAAGGGTTTTTCACCAGAATCACTGACTGCACCTTTAACGTCTATACTGTTTATTTGGTGTGTGTGTGTGTGTGTGTGTGTGTGTGTGTGTGTGTGTGTGTGTGTGTGTGTGTGTGTGTGTGTGTGTGTGTGTGTGTGTGTGTGTGAAAAACAGAACAACACGGAGGAAGGACTTCTGCTTATCTAAACTTATCTAGAGATCAAAGGAGGACTGGGGTCATTTGCATAAAGGTCGTTGGAAAAGTATAGTTTTTAAGTACGGGCCCTCAATGTATTGAGGGCCTGTAATTATTACTCTCCACCGTACTTATTCTTCTGACTTCTTCTTCTGCCTCAAATTTCTAGCTGCTTCTCCTCCGTTACACCAGACATGCAAGAATTTCACACAACGTAGTCCCCACCCCCGGGGGTGTGCTATTATACAGTTTTTTTGAATTTCCGCTAGGGGGCGCTGTTATGATGTCCCGACTGGAAAATTTGAGGCCATCCCTTTATGCTCAGAATTGACTTGAAATTTCTCACACAGGTGTATGTTAGGGTGCTCTACAAAAAAGCCTCTGGGACCATAAAAATTCTTCAGGGAATATTTCCCGCTAATTAGCATAAACTGAAAAACAGGAATTTATCCACAACTGTCTGCAATTTGACTGTATCAACACCAAATTTCTCGTGAAGCCCCGGGGGACTACAATAAACATACCCGTAAAAGATTAGTAGGACAACTTGAAAAACATGGCCGCCAATGACCAAAAAGTTTACGCAGGGGCGTGGCCTATCCACAAATTGGCTATAACTCCTTAACCATAGGTCCTATCATCATCAAACTTGCTGGGTATGTGCAGAAGTCATGTGGTAGCATGTCCCTGGAAGCTTATCGAGATTAACCCATAGGGGGCGCCACAAATGCCCCCTGACTCTGATTGACTTGAAATTTCTTACACTTGTACAGCTCAT
>CM049417.1:5857500-5865000 GCA_026929865.2 Hyperoplus lanceolatus | reverse complement strand
TTGGTTTTATATCCGGCGCATCCCCGTTTGTTTTCATACGGAGGCTTCGTCGATGTGACGTCACTTCACGTGCGCAATGGATTGTGGGTCAGAATCGCCCAAATAGGATGCAGTTTTTAACACTAACAATCTTGGCCGCATGAAGTAGGACATCCGGGTACTTCTAACCATCCTAAATCTGGCCACAAGAATCGGGACATCCTAAATCTTTTTTCTACCATACTCTATTAGAAAGTATGCGATTCGGAACGCAACTTATGATCTTGTTTGTTTTAAGCGCAGTGAGGCCTTCAGGGTCTGACTGGGCGCGTGGGAAATATCACAAATGTTCAGCTTTGTGCAGTACGATAAGCTCTGTTTCATGGGCTCATACTAGGAGTGAAAGAGACATGAGCTCCATCGCTCTATTGGTATTGTTTCAGTCTTTTTTTTTTAACCTTTATTTATACAGGTAAATCCCATTGAGACCGAAGACTCTTTTGCAAGGGAGACCTGTTTTCCTTTCCCACGTTACCATTCACACGCACATTCGTACACCGATAGCAGGCTAACTATCGACATTCACACGAGGCAAGGTGGGTGAAGTGCCTTGCCCAAGGACACAACAACTATGACACAAGTGGCAGGGCGGGGATCGAACCTCCAACCCTTTGATCATCGGCCGACCCACTCTACCACCTGAGCCACAGTCGCCCCAATGTCTTACGTATGTTTTGTTTGTCTTGGCTATACCCATTAAACCATTCACACAAAAATAAATAAAAAATAAAAAAACTTCTAAAATAGGAATGTAGGCCTATGGGATTAAGGCAAAAAAAGATAAATCCCTTTAGTTTTTTTTGTGGGAAACGCAATCCAGAGATTCTAGAAACTTCAAGAGGCCCCAAACAAACACACACACATACACACACACACACACACACACACACTCTCTCTCTAATGTTAAGAGCCCCTGCCCCAGCACCATGTAAACCCCTCGCCCTTCATCCGCCCTCCTCTCTAGTTTATGAGATAGAATTTCAATCGTCTCTCTCTCTCTCTTTTCCCCTGAACTCGTAAACGTTGTAATGAGTTTCATTTGCTTCGGCTACGTTGGACTCAAACCGCCGATGTGACCGCAGCACTGTTCATAAAGATCACAGGGCACACACACACACACACACACAACAATTGTACGGCTATACTTGTGAGGACATTCATTGACACAACGCATTCCCTACTCCCTTACCTTAACCCTAACCATCAAAACTAAATGCCTAAACCCAACCCTTACACTAACCCTAACATAAACCTAATTCACACCTGAACCTTAAAACCTAGTGTTAACCCTCAAACAGCTCCTTTGAAAAAGTGAGGACCGGGCAAACTGTCCTCACTCCGATGGTTAAAACCTAAAGCTGGTCCTCACAAAGAGGCCTGTACAAGAACACACACACACACACACACACACACACAAACACACGCACACACACACACACACACACTTCTGTTCAACACATGCAGGTTTCGAGGAGTTACCTCCTACATTTGGTGTGAATTTCCAGGCCATTAATTTGGAAGGAACATCACTTCTAAAGGAAACGCTCCGACATTTGTGGTTCCTCTTTAAAACAGCCCACACTGCATAACACACACACACACACACACACACACAAGGCATAAATCATACTTCAAACCGCAGCAAAGAAAAAGGACGCATGACAACAACATACCATCTGAACATGCCTTTTTGCCACACACACACACGCACAGACACACACACAGACACACACACACACACGGCATAAAAAAGGGACACATGAAAACAACATACCACATTCTGAACATGCCATTTTTATTCTAGCACACACCCATGGTATGTACACATGAAAACAGTATACAGTCGAAAAAAAATAATCCTGTGAGAACATATGCAATCAACAAAACAAGGGAAAAGAATTGTTTCCACATCAACGGTCCGATAATTTGAAACATAACAACAAAAGCTTCAACATTCTTACAGAGACTTTGTGTTTATGCGTAGTGGATTTTGAAGATTTTTTGGTCAAATGTCAGTGAGTTAGAACACACACACACACACACACACATACAGAGAAACACACGCACACACACACACACACACACACACACACACACACACACACACATACATACAGAGAAACACACACACACACACACACACACACACACACACACACACACACACACACACAGAGAAACACACACACACACACACAGAGAAACACACACACACACACATACATACATACAGAGAAACACACACACATACATACATACATACAGAGAAACACACACACACATACATACAGAGAAACACACGCACACACACACACACACATACATACAGAGAAACACACGCACACACACACACACAACATACAGAGAAACACACGCACACACAAAAAAAAATATGAAAAAAGGAACGTTTTAATAATAATCATGGATTTTTAATGCTTTAAAAAGTGCCAAGTTATCAGAAATACTGTAGTTTGACCCAAAAGTATTCACTCAAAAGTCGAATTTCAAGCTTTTTTGAAGCACATGTTAGATGGAAAATGAGGTTGTAACTGGGGTAACCATAACAAGCTGTTGAGAGCTCCTGAAATAGGTCAGTCAGAGGACCTCGAGTTAGCTTTCAATCGTAAAACTGACTATTTCTATGGTTAAAAACAAGCTTCCTTTTTTCAATTAGTAGTTTGGCCCAAAACACATGGACCGACTCTCACAATCTTTCAGGTTATTAATGCAATCCACACACACACACACACACACACACACACACACACACACACACACACACACACACACACACACACACACACACACACACACACACACACACACAAATTTAAAAAACTTGCATTTGTTACAAGCAACAGCTATGTGTGTTCCTCAACTTAAAATTAATTGATTTGGCAACACACACACACACACACACGTCTCTCTCTTTCTCACACACACACACACACACACACACACACACACACACACACACACACACACACACACACACACACACACACACACACACACACACACACACACACTGATTTGTACATCTGAACCCTTCAACAAGTTCATCTACTCTTTGTTATTGTCAGAGTAAGGGGATAGAACACAAACCCCCTTTGTAACTAACTGCATATTTCCAAATTTCCAAAAAATGTGTGTGTGTGTGTGTGTGATTTAAAATCCCAACAAACTCTGTCCAGATGTTTTATTTTGCAGTTTTTTCCCGCCAAGGTCAAAACAACATGCAACTAACCGCTGTTAATTTGTTTACTTTCAGAAAAATATTCTCAAGACTTTAAAAAAAAATTCCTTTAATATGTTTTTCTTTCCAGGACACGTTCAGGAACCGTAGTTTATTTGAGATTTTTGTATTGTATTGTTAGTTTAAGTTTCATGAGGCGTTTGAGTGAACCTTGTCTGTTTTAGAGCTTATGTGATGTTGTCTAGGACGACACACACACACACACACACACACACACACACACACACACACACACACACACACACACACACACACACACACACACACACACACACACACACACACACACACACACACACGTCTAGGGGGATAGAATCACAGTGAGAGCGTGAAATTTGACGCTTGGAAAGATCTGTTTTTAACGTTTAGTTTTATGTTTCCGTGGGAGATGGATGTACACAAAACACATCCTCAGAAAACTGTGGCTCCACTGACTTGTAAAATTTAAAAAAATAATATCAGTTAACTTTTTACATACCGGCCCTGAACTCACCATAAACTCTCTCACACAAACACACACACAGACACACACACACACACACACAAACACACACACACGCAGCATACCTTTATCCAACAAACAAAAGGATTAAAAAACATGAACATTCTACAGCGACCACATCACCCCCCTACGCACGCACACACACCCCTACACACACACACACACACACACACACACACACACACACACACACACACACACACACACACACACACACACACACACACACACACCCTCCTTATTAAACTGTTTTCTGCTGGAAACACTCAGCTAATGTTTTCCAAAAAAAAAACCTCACTAGCTCTCTCTTTTTCCTCTCCGCGCCTCGGGGCCGAAGGGGTCCGCTCCATATTGTCTTCATTAGTGTGTGTGTGTGTGTGTGTGTGTGTGTGTGTGTGTGTGTGTGTAGGAGGCTGGAAGACTCCTAAACCACATTCTTTAAATTCCCTGTAAACAAGAGAGAGAGAGAAAATTAGACGGGTGAGGATGGGTACATGGGCGAACACACACATTTTTAAGAGCAAGGATACATTCTCACACACACACACACACACACACACACACACACACACACACACACACACACACACACACACACACACACACACACACACACACACACACACACACACACACACACACACACACACACACACACACACACACACACACACAGGGAGGAGGGAGGGAGGAAAAACTGTTTAATTCATCATGTTAAGTGGGATACGTAACAAGGCTAAATACACATATTAGACACAAAGACATGCCAAACCAAAGATGGAAGCAGTGTGGAGCACACACACACACACACACACACACACACACACACACACACACACACACACACACACACACACACACACACACACACACACACACACACACACACACACACACACACACACCCCAATCAAAATGCAAAATGGCATCTGGCCGGGCTAAGCCGAGTCGGGATATAGAAGCAGAATGCAAAAAGGGAAACGACAATATGGAAATGACACATTTAAAAACAACACCGGCAGCTCATTTGCATTTGACGACACAGATTGTTTTACACGCACACGCACACACACACACACACACACACACACACACACACGCACACACACACACACACACACACACACACACACACACACGACAAATTATAAAGTCTAGTCGTTGTTTGCCTGACTTTTAAACTGCAAACAATGATGCTTTGTTTGACTATTGTGTTAAGTGAAATTGCCTAATCAGAAAAATAAACATCACACACACACACACACACACACACACACACACACACACACACACACACACACACACACACACTCTCTGTAGATGAGTAATTGCTCTGACGCAGTGAGGGAAGGATGTCCTGTGTGTGTGTGTGTGTGTGTGTGTGTGTGTGTGTGTGTGTGTGTGTGTGTGTGTGTGTGTGTGTGTGTCGGCCTTTGTGGAGCTGTCAGCTGTCATGTTGTGCCCGCAGTGAAAACAATAACAACAACAGTAGCATTTCCATCACGGAAAAAAACTGGATGTAATGACCTGTTTACTAAAGGGTTGGGTGGGTTTATTCCTCTGGATTCTGGACAACATGTCTCGTGTTCTGTAGCAGGAGTATGGAAAACAGCACTAGATTTTGGGCGCTTGTGGTGTAGTGGTTAGGTCTCTCCCCTCCCCCCAACAGAGGCTCGGTCCTCTTCACAGCAGACCAACCTCCCCCCCTCCCCACAGAGGCTCGGTCCTCTTCACAGCAGACCAACGGGCAGAATCCAGCCCGCGGTCGTTCTCTGCATGTCATTCCCCTCTCTGCCCCATTTCATCTCTGTCTCTCCAAACGGTCTAATAAAGCATAAAAAATAAATAAAAAAAATCCTAATGTATTTTGGCCACTATAGCCCCTTTTACACAGCCAGTGAAAGCCGGGAATATGCCGGCCTTTCGGCCCTCCGCCCTGCTGTATAAATGCGACAGTTGCGGAACGAGGGAAGAAAGGTGCGAGAGATTGTTCCGGGAATTTTACTACCTCGGGGGGTAGTAAGATTCCCGACACAATCAGTTCCGCCTCTCTGTTTAAATGCTCCAGCTTGTTGTTGCGGAACAGGGGGGCGTTTGACGTAGCCTACGTTCTAAACATGCGACCATGTTAGCAGTTGAAGGACGTGTGTTTAACATTAACGGGCCTGATGTCCCGTAAAAATCACCAAATAAAAGGAACAGCGTATAATCTAGCTGATCATAAGGTCCGTTGCTCAATCCAAACCCCCACGCTTCATTTTGCAGAGTGTATGAGTCTATTTCTGCCCAGGAGAAGTTGTACAATGGGAAAGCTAGGCTAGGCTAAGTAAGGGATAAAGTATAGCGAACGGGCCACAGAGCTACTGTTTTGCTAACACAACTCAAGACTCGCACACTCTACAAATAATAATTGTAATCGGCCAATATGTTTAACAAGAGCTCCATAGCTAACAAAGCATTATCCCCAACAGAAATAAAACAATTCACGGAGAAAATTACTGCGGAACATTTACATTGCGGGCTGCAGCCTGAAGTTACTGTCTAACTGTCATATGCGGCCAAAGTAGCGTACTCACGTCGTCTTGACTGGATTCCTGTCGGACATTAACCATGACTCCTGTGTTCCCTGCTCTCCTGATACATGCAAAGTCATGTTGAAAAAGTATTCCATTGTTTTCTGAACGAGAAGTAGCCCTGTTTGTAGACGTCTATCCATCAAAACTATGACGTAGATCCTTAGCAACGATCATTATACCCTTGACAGCGGTCTGTCAATACGGCCCTCTTACTGCAAGCTCCAGCACTTCTGCTCTCAATTCACCTGCCAGTGTTGTTGTTGTAAAGCAGCTGACCGGCGCGGCGCTAAATGTTTACGTCACACCTGACGCTGTTTACAAGCACCTCTTTCATTCCAGAACGCTGTGTAAAAGGAGCTACTGGTGCGCCAGCAGGCCGGCGTTGCTTGGTTCTGTGTAAATAACACAGAAGCAAGCAAAGCCGGCATTTTGGAGTGATGTTGTTCCGTCAATATGCCGCAATCTCTGTGTAAAAGGGGCTTATGTCTCACTTAGAGTACAGACAAAAAGCACCAGATTCAAATATTTAAACTGTTAACCGTTAACTGGCCAAGCTTGTTTGTGAAACCTAAGCCCGTGTTCAGACATTTTGACAACATTTTGGCTCATTGCATAAAAAAAAAAAAACTCCCCACAAAAATAACCTCATAAAAGGGTTATACGGCCCAAAAACTTTTCAACTTTTCACCTGACCATTTTTTTCTCCTCCAACCCCATAGTCATCCAGTCCAAACGCAGACAGCGTAATTATACACCCCTTCACACACACACACACACACACACACACACACACACACACCCCCCCAATTGTCTGGACCAAAATCGGTGCAGGGTATTTGCTGGATCTGGTGGATTAGATAAATAAATAAACTCTTGAGGTTTTTAGAGGGTTAGTTTGTGTCCAGCGCGCCCCCGATGCCCTCTGATGCATTGGCTCCAAAAGCAGCACTTACTTGTACACATACTTCTCCAATAGATGGGATAGTTTGAGGGGATAACAGTGGTTGTGTGGCTGTGTGTGTGTGTGTGTGTCTGTGTGTGTGTGTCTGTCTGTCTGTCTATTCACACTTTACTTTAGTATTACCATGTAAACATCTGGTACATGATCAAACACCTTCGTGATTTTT
>CM049417.1:5837500-5842500 GCA_026929865.2 Hyperoplus lanceolatus | reverse complement strand
AACACATTCAAGATGTTTTTGAAACCTTTGGAAAGCTAAAAGAAAAATTCCAAACGAGCAGGTGGACATTTTTGAACACCATGATGAGTAAAACAAAAGATTTCCATGTGCCTATAACCCAGAATTACCTTTTAAAACATACAATTCTGTCACTTTATATTCCACATTATATAGTCTAGTTATATCTTTAATAGCACTAAGTATAATAATAATAATAATTCTTGATTTATATAGCCCTTTCATGACACTCAAACCTTCAGGGTTCCAGACAATTCGTTCATACGGGGGTGGTAAACTCCATAGTAGCCACAGCTGCCCTGGGGCAGACTGACAGAGCGAGGCTGCCATTCACACTCAACATTCTTTCATGACACAAGCGGGCTGGGATTCGAACGCGCCAACCCTAGGATCATTGGCCAACCAGCTTAACCACCTAGCCACAGTCCCCGGCCCCCAATTTCTTATGCAAAAAAAACACATGCTGTATTGAGAATATACAAGTCTACCTAAAGCTATTGTGCGTAGCTTTTTCATATGAATGAATGTCGGGTTACATTCAAGCCATCGCCAAACGAGTTGACGCAAAGCTGATTAAGCCCTATCAGCTCCACAAAACTCTCTCTGTATTTCTCAGTATGGCAGCGTTTACAAACTGGTGCCCCCCCCCCCCCTGACACTGGTGCAGGAGCTCAAGAAAATCCCCAAGAAGAGCCCAAGAAATGTTTCAGTTGTTGATTCTACTGCTAAGAAAAAAAACCTGGACATACAGCAGAAGGTATAAAATCCATGTTGTGCGTTCTCCAATTTGAAGCCTTTTAAGTAACACGAGGCTGTTGGGTTCATGAAAACACCTCGCCTAATAGGAAAACAGAAAATGAAGATAACAAATAGTGAATAATGATGGTGGTGCCACCATCTTCTAGGGGTTCAAGTCTTGTCCGTGAACTTGGAGAGCACACACACACACACACACACACACACACACACACACACACACACTACAAAGACAACGGCAACACATACAGACGTGACTCCCTTAAAAGGAAATGTCAAAGGAAACCAATTATTTCAGTTCATTGTTGCTCCGTACAGTCACCAACCACTTTCCCTAGCAGTAAAAATAGTATGGAGAGGCAACACACACACACACACACACACACACACACACACACACACACACACACACACACACACACACACACACACACACACACACACACACACACACACACACACACGATCAACTGCACGCAAAATGTGTCTGCAACTCTCTGACGTCTAGTGAGAGCGAAATCACGTTAATACAAATGTGTGTCCGTCAGCGAGGCTGCACAGGATGGGAGGACTTCTGTATCTACTCCCTGATTGGCAGCGGGGGGGGGGGTGTGGGTGTGGGGGGGGGGGGGGGGGGGGGGGGGGGGGGGGGGGGGGGGGGGGGGGGGGGGGGGGGGGGGGTGTGGGTGTGTGTGTAGTGTGTGTTTCAAATAATATGTGTGGTTGTGTTTATGTGTGTGTGTGTGTGTGTGTGTCTGTCTGTGTGTGTGTGTGTGTGTGTGTGTCTGTGTGTGTGTGCGTGTGTGTGTTTGTGTGTGTGTGTGTGTTTGTGAATGTGTGTGTGTGTGTGTGTGTGTGTGTGTGTGTGTGTGTGTGTGTGTGTGTGTCCCGCCTCTTTACTTCCTACTTCCTCATTTCCTGTCTGCAGCCATTTCCCGTTCGGACCCTCTGTGCCGTCAGAGTCATGGGCTCAATCGCCGGAAACGTCATCGGAGTAGACTGTGTGTGTGTGTGTGTGTGAGGGGAATTTTTGGGTCTGTTTACAAGATGACGCTGAAAAATGGTTTTATGAAGAAAGCGATTTTAACAGTATTCTCTCTCAAGGTTCCACAGTATGAAAGAACATTTAATTTAATTTGAGATATTTCTAAGTTTGGATACGTACTGAACACAGAAAAAGAGTAAAATACTCCCCGTCCCTTACTCTCTAAAATATTTATAGAAAAACTATAGAGATCAGCCCTTAGCTCAGTTGGTAGGGCGTCCCTCCCCATGGGCCTCGGTCAGCAGAGGACCCGGGTTCGATTCCAGCCCGCGGTCGTTCTCTGCATGTCACTCCCCTCTCTGCCCCATTTCAACTCTGTCTCTACACTATCAATAAAGCATAAAAATGCCAAAAAAAACATATATAGTTATCAAAACAACTTCCTATCGCTACATACTGGTTGGATGATGCGCAAGTAAGAAAATTCCCCGGCCCAACTATGGATGTCAAAGTCTGCACATTGAATGTGCTCTGAGGAACTTTCATTCTTGCACCCCTGTTGGACAAAAGCGGTAGTGTTTTTTACTACGCCAGCTGTAGTTCCTGGGTGAGTGAATACCCATGACAAAGGCATTAGGGGCCATGTACACCTAGCCCTTTTTTTTCAAGGCGGCGTGCCTGTTTGCAATGCATTCTCTATGGTAGGACGCGCTGGCAGGGCCATTTAAATGCGCCGCCGGCAGCATTTAGACGCTCCCCTCGCCTCGCTTTTTCTTTTTAGGCAAAGAGCTCCGAGTTGAACTTTTGGGGTGCTCCGGTGGCGTAGTGGATAGAGCGTGTACCATATTGCCTCTGGCCTTCATTGCAGTGGTCTAATCCGTCTCGTGGACCTTTACTGCAGGTCACACCCCCCCCCCTCTCTCTCTCTGTCTCCCTATTTCAACTCTGTACTGTCTAATAAAGCTTGAAAATGCCAAAAAAAAATTATCTTAAAAAAAAAATAAACAGTTGAACTTTTGAAGAAAAGCGCTGTTCATCAACATCTCGACTAGCCGTTGGTGCACACACAGAGCCGAAAGCAGTAAGCTCCTCATAGACAAACCCTGCGTTCCGAATCGCATACTCTTTCTTTTTACTACACTACATACTAAAGTACGGAAGAGTTTTAGGGCCACAGGAGAGAAAAAAAAAATCAAATAAGGAAGTTTTTTTTCCTTATTTCAAGAAATGTCAAGAATAAAGACGAATACTCCAAAATTATTGGAGTTAGTGGGGCATTTATTTGTTTTCAGCATACTACAATTGACGTGCTTGTATTGGGACATCCTCAATCTTTTTCTGGCATACTTAAATAGTATGGAAGTATGGGGAGTGGAACGCAGGGAAAGAATGGAGATCGGAAAGAGAGGAACAGTGCGTGAGACTAAAGGATATGCGCTCACCTGCTGAGAGGATAGCAGGAAGTTTTCATCTGTGTTTAAATGGTTTGTTTTGTTTTGAAAATCTGAGCAGCGCAGCCCGGAATGACCTGCTGGGAACTGACCCAAAACACAATCTGAGAGGAGCAGGAGGATGGCTCTGTTTACCAAACACTGCTCTATCTATCTATCTATCTATCTATCTATCTATCTATCTATCTATCTATCTATCTATCTATCTATCTATCTATCTATCTATCTATCTATCTATCTATCTATCTATCTAATTTAATTGTCTTTTTAAAAAGGCACAGTGTGTAATGTCGGAGTATTTAAGCGCCATCTAGCGGTGAGATTCTAGATGTCAACGCTCCCTTGCTAACGTCTCCCATTCAGAGAATGTACCGAAGCTACGGTGACCTTCAAGGACAAGAAGCTATAGTTACTAAAGATGGCATCATCCACCACTGCCTCAAGTCTTTCCACAATATCAAGAGATGAGGTGAAGATGTGTTAAGTTATTTATTCTATAGTACTTCTTCTTCTTGGTCTTCCAACAGGTGCATTTCCCCAGGACGCCCACTATATATAAAAACATGTAAGGCCATTAAGTTTGTCCTTTCTGTGCTACTGCAGAAACATGGTGGTGCAACATGGCATGATTCCACTGCATGGTTAAAAAAAAACATTTTGGCCATTTCAGCTTTCAAAGGATAATTTTCCAAATAAACCTTTACAACAAATTATAGCGTAGCAACTGTTGCAACAGGTCCCACTATTTCCCCATAACATAACCTTTTAGGCAAGAAGTCTTAAATTTTTTTTTGACATTTAAGGGAATACTAAAAATACATAAACAACTGTCCAAGGTTCCCTCCCTGTACTACCAAATGCATCAACATTGACTTTCTAAAAAGGTCATAAAGGCACAGCTGCAGAAATAGCAACAACTAGGGGAGAACGGGGTAAGTAGGCACACTTTTTACTCTAGTGAGAATTGCTCATCACCAAAACATCTTTCAATAGTCATTCCTACATTAAATTGAAGCTTAAGGTGTTGGCTTGAAATGTGTACCCCTCACTTTTTCTATCTTATTGTAATAAAGAAGAAATTAATCATCAAAGACACCCTTACACATTGTGACAACCAACCCCATCAAGGGGTCGGTTGTCACACACTATGGGGTTGTTTGTCACAATGTATTGTTAATGGGAATAATCATAAAAAGAAGGAAAGAAAGTAGAACTAAATTTGAACATTTACTTGCATTGTTAAGTTGACAAATAGGCCTACATAACGTACTGTAGCCTTGGAAACTGGTCTAGTTTGGGATGCACTGGGTTGTTTTGATTTTGTTGCCCTTTTCTCTTTTGCATGCTAGCTGCCTTTTCCTGCTCTATTCTTTCCTTCTCTGGGGTGTCAGTGAGGATACAGCTTGACAATTTCTTTCATTATTGGGTTCCTTTTCTGGCTGTAGCCTTTGGATAACGTGACAACCAACCCCCCAAAAAATGTGACGACCAACCCCAACTTGAATTTCTTGCTAGCATCAAGGCCAACAACCATCTGACAACTAATTAGCTCGCTAACAACAATCTAAACTATAGTTTACCCTTCACACTTTTTATGGGTAACAACTGTTTTGTTATGAACCCATTGTGTAAAAGCCTAGAAGAAAAATACTGAGGAGCTAAATATTTTCAATTTGACATGAAAAACAGTCCTCTCACCTCAAATTTAGCAGTCTAACTCCAAGGAAGACTATGTAGGTGACCTCTGATCCCAATTCTGGATATTTACATACCAAAATTTCACAGACAGC
>CM049417.1:5730000-5830000 GCA_026929865.2 Hyperoplus lanceolatus | reverse complement strand
AGTGTGTAATATCGGAGTATTAAGGCTTTATCTAGTGGTGAGATTCTAGATGTCAATGCTCCCTTGCTAACCCCTCAATTTAGGAAGAATTTACAGAAGCTACGGTGGCCTTCAAGGACAAGAAGCTATAGTTACTAAAGATCGCATCATCCACCACTGCCTCAAGTCTTTCCACAATATCAAGTGATGAGGTGAAGATGTATTTAGTTATTTATTCTATAGTACTTCTTCTTCTTGGTCTTCCAACAGGTGCATTTCCCCATGTATAAAAACGTGTAAGGCCGTTAAGTTTGTCCGTTCTGCAATTAAATACTAATAAAAACATAATTAAAGGGACACTGTGTAACATTTTAAGTAATGTATTAGCTAAAATCAATATCCTCATTCATAAATATGTCCTCATTGGTGTAAAACAAGGGGTCACCAACACAGTGCCCGCGGGCACCAGATAGCCCGCGAGGACCATATGAGGCGCCCTCATGCCTGTTCTAAAAATAGCATAATAATCTATTTCCCACCTTTTTTAAGTCATTGTTGATCATTATTGTGAGAAATCATTAACATGATCAGTGTCTTCACTTAGATGAATATCAGTAATCAATAATAATAATATAGAACTAAAGGCAAACTGAGCAAATTTGTTATTTCAGAAGAGTGTATCAAACTGGGTGCCCTTCGTATGACGCAGTACCCATGAAGTAGCCCTCAGGTTCAAAAGGTTGGTGAGCCCTGGTGTAAAATCACCTCTGCCAATAATCTAAATTATCCTCCTGAGCAGAGAATCACAAATACCAATATTACATTTTCTACATTGAGAGGGAAATGTCTTTGGGATGTCATCAGGTGCATCGTTTAGAATGTAGAATTGTTAGAATGTCGAAAGGGTTGGGGTTACCCAGGGAGCGTTGCATTCTAGAACTTTCTAGAACTTTCTTGATGATGTCATATTACACACTGCACCTTTAACATTATATTCCATTCCTTGCCTGGGAAGAATCCGGGAGAGAACTTGTGGAAAGAGACTGTCATGACTTTGGACGTGAAGCTGAAGGCGTCTTCCACACCTGCAGAAAAAAATCATAAAAAAAAAAAAACATTCTACATTAATTAAAGAGCTACTTCACCGGCGGGAATATGAAGGTGTATTGAACTCAGAGATCCTACTGTGCAAACATTTTAGAAATCGGTTCATCCTAGCCTGAGAAAAGGCAGAAAGAGTGTTTTATGGTGTCGCTGTCCAACCCTACATTTTACATCTGAAAATGAAGGGTTAGGATTAACAGGACAGCTGGGCCAAGGGAAGACTGAGGGAAGAAAAACCTCATTTATTATATTATAATAGTGATTTTATAATTGATAGAACGCCGGTTCCGTATTGGTGAAGTATTCCTTTAAGAACAATGTGTCATATCCTGGTGGTTTACAGTTATATATTTCAGTCTGTATTGTTCCCTGAAACAAGCTGTGGGGAACTGCACACACACACACACACACACACACACACACACACACACACACACACACACACACACACACACACACACACACACACACACACACACACACACACACACACACACACACACACACACACACACACACACACACACACACACACACACACACACTTCTGGTCAAAGGGGGAAACTCAGTGAACTGGACTTCAACCTGATATTAGATTTCATAAACAAACAGAACAGACAAAAGCTTCAACCGTTTCTACAAGGCCGACATCCCTATGAAGACAATACAAGTTCTGCCTGTGGTTTGAGTTGTGTGTGTGTGTATATTTGAGAGAGAGTGTGTGTGTGTGTGTGTGTGTGTGTATATTTGAGAGAGAATGTGTGTGTGTGTGTGTGAGTGTGAGAGTGTGAGTGTGAGTGTGAGTGTGAGTGTGAGTGTGAGTGTGAGTGTGAGTGTGAGTGTGAGTGTGTGTGTGTGTGTGTGTGTGTGTGTGTGTACCGTCTCCGTGGTGCAGGTCTACGTCCACATAAAGGACTCTCTCGTATTTCTCTCTCAGTCGGAGGATTCCGAGCACGGCATCGTTCACGTAACAGAAACCTGAAGCCTCGTCCCTAAGACACACACACGCACACACACACACACACACACACACACGCACACACACACACACACACACACACACACAGACAGACAGACAGAGAGGGAGAGTGAGTTAAATAATACACAGTGTAGTTTAAAGTCTGAGCTTTGCCTGGAGCGCCCCCATGTGGACTAAATTTTTATTTTAATCATTAAATTGACTTGGAACTACATGTGAGAGAAAGCAGAAAGGTTCACACAGAAAATAATGATATCACAACAACAAAAATGTATCGAAACATATGGAAAATGTGCTTTTTAAAAATAAATAAATAAATGATGTCCTTGTTGAGATGGTGTTTGTTTGTGTGTGCAGTAAACATCCGTCCTAACAGGCTGCCTTACTTCTTTTTTTTTTTTTTTTTTAAGATCATTTTTTGGCATTTTCAAGCTTTATTAGACAGTACAGAGTTGAAATGGGGAGACAGAGAGAGAGAGAGACAGAGAGAGAGAGAGAGAGGGGGGGGGATGACGTGCAGTAAAGGTCCACGGGTCGGATTTGTACCCGCAACCACTGCAACGAAGGCCCGGAGCCAATATGGTACGCGCTCTATCCACTACGCCACCGGAGCGCCCCCAGGTTGTCTTACTTCTTAGCGTGATGCCAGCCTCCGGCCCAGTTAATGGCCACGTCACATTTCTGCTCCACCAGCGTCTGAGCGGCCGTGAGTGTAGCGCCCCCGACTGCTGCAGCGTAGTCATAGATACCCTCCACCACCGGGCAGTCGTAACCTGGACACACATCATAGTATACAGGTTATACAGGTGATACAATAGAGTAGAGTCAATGGGAAATCATGACATGACAGCACGTGTATTTTTTTTTCTTTTTTTCTTGCATATATTGTTAGTTGTTCCCTTTTATTATGTATAACACAAACAAACAAACAAACAAACAAACAAACAAATACCTGCAGCATCACGACATACAAAACATACGAAAAAATAAAATAATAATAAAAATAAAATAACTTTGTGACGTCTGCTCTTGAAAGGTGCGATACAAACAAACGTACAATTAAAACGTATCATTTTAACATTGAAGGTTTCCGAAAAAATAAAAAAATATTATATAGATGAAACAGGAATCTTTTGTTAAATGGAAAGATTTATTTGTTGTGATCGTCATATAGATGAGTAGAAATCAGAGGTTTAGAAGATAAATTAAAAGATATGTATTCTAGCTGGTAAAAGATGTTATTGTTTTTCCTCACCCAGATCGTAGTCGACGGAGAAAACAAATACTGCTGCTGAAAATCCAAAATTCCCCCCCAAAGAATAAATTGATGCGTAGATAGGCTAAATACATATATCAATACATGTAATCTAGCCTGTTAAAGCAGTGTTCAATTATTATTTCTTTAATCCTGGTAAAGGTTTTTTTTACAGGGAGTTTTTTCTCAGCCGAGCTATAAGGGTGTAAGGGCAGAGGGTGTCCTACTGTATGGAATGTAAAGACCACTGAGGCAAATGTCTATTTGTGATATTGGGCTATTCAAATATAACTGATTTGATTGGATTTGTGCTGTCTCACCCAGCCCGTAGTCGACTGACTGTGGGTCGTCGTTGTCCCCGTCCTGGCTGATCTTATGGAGATGTTCCAGGTACGAGTCTGTGTGGAACTTTGCCATTTCCTCGATGGAGGCCAGCTGGGGCTTCACCACACTGGGAGGGAGGGAGAAGCAGTGTCAGAGAAAGCATTTTAATAAAACTAAACTGTATTAACTGAGCTGTCTAATTAGATAGATAGATAGATAGATAGATAGATAGATAGATAGATAGATAGATAGATAGATAGATAGATAGATAGATAGATAGATAGATAGATAGCCGTTGAACTGCCTCTGTACAGTATGGCAGGCTGTTTATTCACGCTAAACAATAGTATTTTTCATAACAAGGGTTAGAAAAGTAACATTAGCTTTCAAACAACACTCACTCACCTCATGTTTTCAAGGAGTCCGTAGGCTTCTATGAGCGAGTGGACCATACTTGCCTGGAAGACATAATTATAAAAACAAAATCAGAGCTAGCCAGTTGGAACAATAACGCCTAGTATTAAAAAGCTACTCATTCAGTTTTCAGTCCCTCTCACACTCACTCACCCGGTTTGGGACTTTGGATAAAGAGTCGCAGGTCTCGATGTAGCCCGGGCTGTAAACATAGGCGACCCTCCGTTTACTGCTACAGCTGTCTTCATCGCTGTCTCCCTGGCAACTCATTTACAATGAATGAAATAGCAAAAAATACGACAGAGAATTAAGATGAAAAGTTAAAATACAACAACAGTGGGGAAAAGCAGAAAAAGCGGCTAGTCCTCCTTCGAGCCTGGTGTTACACCGTCAACATTCCCCGGAAAAGTCGTTTAAACTCTAAACTACACGAATTTACCGAAAACACGACACTAGAAAAATCTTAAACAAAATATAAGAGATATGGCCTATTTATGTTGTTTGAAATTAGCATATGTTGAGGTTTTTAGCTACACCTAAAACGGATAACTGATTTTTAACGGTCACAAACGTCCAATCTAACGTTCCTGCCTGTGAGCGGACGCCTTTTGAAAATGGAACGAACGAGCAGCAAATGGCATTCTGGGATTGCTTGTAGTCTTTTCCGCACTTCCTTCACAGTCTCAAATGAGTTTTTAGCGGTTTTTAGGCCAAATGTTAAGATTCATTCCTGAACAAATTGATCAAGCTGCATTAAGAAACACACACTTACTATGCCAAAGTTCCCCATACTTCAACAATACTGAAAAATCCCTTTGTGGCTACTTTTCAATGCAGAACTGTTTCTTGTAAGGGGCTATATTGTTTTTTATATATGTTGTACTTTTACGATCTGATCCACCTGACTTGAAGACTGCAGCAACAATAGCCTGGCTGTGACATGACCATAGATAGTAAATAAAAGCCTATGACATGATGACACTGTAAAACATACATTTTTTGACGCTTTTACTTTGAAGGCAGCATCTCCTCACCGGTATAGTTTCTGATTCCGCTTTCTGCATTTCACCGCAGCTTCGGGTTTCCATTTGACAACACTTTGCAGTTGCTCCGTCGGCTGCATCTTTTTCTGGTCGCCCCGTAAGCTGTCAGTCACGTTTTAAGGCTGTTTAACAATGTATTTGGCTTTCGAGGATTTAATGACGTTTGTTTTGTAGGCTAGTTCTTTGAAAAGTTGACGCGACCTGAACTGAAGTAAAGAGACCACTGACCTGGCTGTCAACATGAGAAGCCGGAGCAACTCAGGCGTTAAACTTGACAACTATGCCCGCATGGTGCAGCAAACGATCCTTCGGCACCAGGTAAGTGTGTGTTATTGGCGTGTGTGTGTGTGTGTGTGTGTGTGTGTGTGTGTGTGTGTGTGTGTGTGTGTGTGTGTGTGTGTGTGTGTGTGTGTGTGTGTGTGTGTGTGTGTGTGTTAAATAAATAACAGTTTTGCAGCGGAAATAGTTGCTATTGTTGTTGTTACCTGATTTGGTAATGTTGCTCAAATGTTTTCATGCATGTAGTCAGACAGTGTAGAGTGGCGTGTGAAGCAATTATATTTTGCGCAAGGTATTAGCTCTTTGAAAACACACTGACAAGCATGCGAGTACACACACACACACACACACACACACACACACACACACACACACACACACTATATTACACAGTCATTGCGTCTCTGTGTGTGGTCTTAGAGTCATGTTTGAGGCTTATACATTGTTGTGTATTTGCACACAACTGAAGCCCCCCATTAAAACTCATCATGTAAAAATCATAACAGAAGTGTGTGTGTGTGTGTGTGTGTGTGTGTGTGTGTGTGTGTGTGTGTGTGTGTGTGTGTTGAACAGCCTTCACTGGGCTTCAATGTCACTGGGCTTCAATATTTAGGGAGCTTGGCATTTAAAGGTGCTTCGAGTCATTTTTAAATATTTCTGAAACAGTCTCATTTTCCTTCTGATGATCATACATTACATGTACCAGCAAACAAGACCATCAGTGCAAAGAAAGAATGCTATTTTTATATAGTTTTTCTTAACGCCTTTGTCATGGGTATACACTCACTCAGGAACCACAGCTGGCATAGTAAAAACACTACTGCTTTTGTCCAAAGGGGGGGAGGGGAGCGCTAGAATGAACACAAACTGAAAGTTCCTCAGAGCATGTTATCATTATACAATTAAAGGTTTTCCTATGCTTTGCAGATTGTAAATTCCTCAGAGGCAGAGGCACAGAAACTATGATAATCACATGTCTGACCTTAATCCCTAATCCTGGAATAATCTAGAGCGAACTGTCAAACTGTAATCCTAAAATCAGAGGGCGAAACCTCAAATATCCCCTTCAGGAAGTGTTGTCCTCACAAGGTCCAGAACTCACATTGGTCCTAATGAAAACAGACGTACAAGGACAGACAGACAGGCAGACAGACAGACAGAAACGCAGACAGACAGACACACACACACATTCATACACACATACACACACACACCCTAACATATCTAATTCTCTTCCTCCTTCTCCTCTGCTTAGTAGTTTCCTTTAAAACACAAACAACAGGATTTTGCTTGGAAAGGAAGGCAGCAGAAACAATGTGTCAAAAATAGCAAACCCAAAGAAGTAAAGAATGCTTACTAAGGTCGGAGACTGGGAGACACACGTACTCCATAAAGAAATACAGAAATGGCAGAGAACAAAATATTAGGGCTTCTTGTATATATGTTGTTTTGAATTTATTATTGTTGTAAAGTTTATAAGGAGAGAAATGTAGGAGATTAAGAGATGGTGTTTGGGCTGCTGTGGTGAAGTGTGTAGGGCGGTCGTCTACTGGGTTACAGGGTTGGTGGTTCGATCCCCCGTCTCCCCGCCACATGTCTGTGAGGGCAGAATTATTTGTAGTAATGTATATTCTACAATGACTCTCTTGTAATCTTGCTCTAGTCTTTATGTGTTAAGAAGTCAAGAGATTCTTAGCTAACTGTAGTGTATGTGGAATGTTTATTGGGGGCAATGTAACTGAAGACATTTAGTGAGTGACTACAATGAGACCACCTGTTTATTGTGTTGTCCTGTAACCCTAAGGTTAATGTTTGTACACACCCCCCTCTCCTGAAGAGGCATAAAGGGTGTCTGAAAATACTGTTCAGGAGGCAGCCTCTTTTGAATCAACTTTACTCTGTGACTCTGTTGTTTTGTCCTATCGTATTATGTAATTCAATTCTTAAATTCTCTGTGAGTTTAGTCTTCTATTACAGATATGTCGGAAATATAGAATTTCCTCGACAGTGAAGCGTGTAGGGTGGTCGGTCGTCCACTGGGTTCCAGGGTCGGAGGTTTAATCCCCCGTCTCCCCGCCACATGTCCAAGTGTCCCTGGGCAAAGAGACACTGAGCCCTAAACCCGATAGTTAGCTTGCACCCTGCGTGGTAGCTGCTTCTGCTGCTATCGGTGTGTGAATGTGTGTGTGTGATTGGGGTGAATGTGTACAAAACAATGTAAAGCGGTTTGGGTCTGTGAAAAAACTGGGAAAAGCGCTGTATAAGTGGAGTCCATTCACCATTTGAGAGGGGATATGCAGAAAGAAAAATGTCAGTGTATCCTTGTGTTCATTTGACAAACAAAGCAACTTAACTTAACTTTAAAACATGGGGAAGACCAGATATGTTGGACCTCACCTTCTCAATAATCCAGACTCTATTTTTCTTAACAATAATGAAATAAAATCTCTATAGAAGTGGATGAACTGGGAGTGAAGTCATTATTTGAATGCGGCCCAAATGGCAAACAGCCAGTGTGCAGTTGCATTCAGCTCACTGCACACTGCACACTGCACTCATAGCTGTGACAGTCAGCTGCTAGCCAAGAGTTGATGCAGTTGATTCAATCCATTCACTGTAATAAATCTATCTTCCTGCACTTTAGGATAATATTATACAATATGTCTGAGCATTTCTGTCTATTCCATTATTAAAAATATCTCAATGTGGGGGGGGGGGGGGGGTTCCGGTGGCGTAGTGGATAGAGCGCGCCTTCGTTGCAGTGGTCGTGGGTTCAAATCCGACCCGTGGACCTTTACTGCAGGTCATCCCCCCCCTCTGTCTCTGTCTCCCCATTTCAACTCTGTACTGTCTAATAAAGCTTGAAAATGACAAAAAAATCTCAACTCACTCATCTCCAGTTAAACTCTACTTTCAATGAGGAAGCAAATGGTCTGATATGGTGGTTTTTCACAGTTGGTTTATTTGATGCAACTGAACCCAGAAGAGGCATTCCTCTCCCTTAGTGACACAACCATACTTTATGTTGAAATAATTTAGCTTTTATAACATGACAAATTATAACTTAAAGGAGCAGTGTGTAATATGACATCATCAAGTAAGTTCTAGAAAGTTCTAGAATGCAACACTCCCTGGGTAACCCCACCCCTTTCGAATAATAACAGAAGCTACAGTGGCCTTCAAGGACAAGAACAATTCTAAATGTTAAACAATGCACCTGATGACATTCCAACTATGACACTTCCAAAATGGCGGTGACAAGGCCTTGGTCCAAAATATGCAGAAATATGGACATATGAGACCCTTTCTAATGAAAAAAATTATAATTCTAAAAAAACAATCAGCTATTATGCACTAAATTAAACGTACTTGTAATATTGTAATTATTTTCTACAAAATCTGCAAGGAAATAAAACCCAAAATTCTACACACTGCAGGTTTAAGCATCAAGGTAAAGGGTTATTTAGCAGTTCTGCAGGCCCATCTACATAGGAGAACATGTTGCAGTTTGATATTCATTCCAGTTGCTCATCTAACTAAGTCAAACAAAGTCTTACAATGCCTATCCTACATATGTGTGTGTGTTTTGGCATTTTCAACATGGCAACATCCTCTTTACAACAGGAAGCAGAGGGGCTTATGGGAAATGTAGTTTTTTGTGGATATTCTTTGCCTGATCCAGCTTCCTAAACATGTCCAGCTTTTCAATGTGAACATTTGCCAATTTAGAAACTACCACCACTATCTCTATCACACAGTTCCATGGTTGCATCTCGTTAGTTTGGGGCTCAAGTGTCAGAATAGAGTCAGATATCGGGGTTTTTCCTGGCTCAGAATGGGCCTTTGGGGGGTGACAACAGGGAACAAATTCTTTGGGGTCGCGACTGCAACAGTAAAGGCGAAAAGTTTGTGAATTTTAAGAGCAGTATGGGGGTTGAGAAGGGGGAGTTTCACTGGTAGTTTTATTACGATTATTTTGTGTTCATGATGGAGGGAAGCAGTAATATAAATTTAAATGCAATGAATCGCCCAGCACTACAGGAAGGATGACTTGTATTGGGCTGAACTAGAAACACATTTGGAGAAGTTTTAAATAGCGTAATATATTCTCAATTTTTATGATTTAGGCAGCTGGAGATTTTCCTTTGGGGGAAGCATAGAACCACTTTGGGGGGCGCCAAAAATTTCTCTATGTAGGAAAAGTATATATATATATATGAACATTCCCATGTACCTGTCCGTTTACTGTGCAAACGGTAATAAATACCTTGAACCTGAACATCATTTTCATGCTATACTTTTATTAAGATACACCCCCGGAACAAAAATCAAGAGACCAGTCTGGATTTTTCTTAAATCTTCATCTCTACATAACTTATTGAAAATGCTCTTAATGACAAACAAAATATATTGGAATTTGATAGAAATGTTGTCAGTAGTTTATATTATAAAACCAAAATGTTCATACTACTCAGACACATGCCTATAAATACGAAAAATTAGAGACACTGAATATTTGGAGTGGTCTCTTCATTTTTTTTTTCCGGAGCTGTATACTTTAGGATTGATTTCTGACCCCTGAGTTTTGTCTTGTAGGATCCAGTGACGGGCCTGCTGCCAGTGAGCTCTGAGCAGAACCACTCGTGGGTCAGAGACAATGTCTACAGCGTGATCTCGGTGTGGGCCCTGAGTCTCGCCTACAGGAAGAATGCAGACAGGGACGAGGACAAGGCCAAAGCTTACGAGCTGGAGCAGGTAGGGGACGAATGGGAGACATAATGAAATACTTCAAGGTGGAGTCAGCGATTCTCGAGAACGCTTGTTGTCAAAACGTGTGCTGCAAAAAAAAGTCCAGTGTTAATACCCAGCCTAGGCTCTGTAAACTGGTATGTAAACAAAGGAGGCCCACCATAGCTAGCAACACGGCCATTTAAAGATCCTAAGCTGTGTATTAACGCTGGATTTTTTTTTCAGCGCACACACACACACGCACACCCACAGTACAGACTAATAATAGGTAGTCAATATCAAGAGGAGATATTCACTGATTTTGACAGCAAGCGTTCTCCAGAATCACTGACTGCACCTTTAAGTGGCATTAAAAGGTATTAAATGGAGATTCCTGGGGGTTCCCTGGCTGCAGCTCTGCCTCGTGTCCGTCTCAAGTTTCTCTGATTGGACACCAGCAGAAGGCTACGTGTTGAAAGATGTTTGACATTTAACCGTCTCTCACTCTCCCGTCTTCCCTCTCTCCTTATCTCTGTCTGTCTGTCTGTCTGTGTGTCTCTCTCTCTCCCTCCCTCTCTCTCTCTGTCTGTCTGTATGTCTCTCTCTCTCGCTCTCTCTCTCTCGATTCAAATTCAAAAAGCTTTATTTGCATGACTTGAATTGTTGTAAGCAAAAAGTGTTGCCAAAGCATTACAGAATTACAAATATTACAACAGAATGGAATGTCAGAACAACATGTTTATGCAACAAAACAGCATTACAAGCAGATTATAATAAGACATAATAATATCTAATACATAAAATTATGATTTCTCTCTCTCTCTCTCTCTCACTCACTCTCTCACTCACTCACTCACTCACTCACTCACTCACTCACTCACTCACTCACTCACTCACTCACTCACTCACTCACTCACTCTCACTCACTCTCTCTCTCTCTCTCTCTCTCTCTCTCTCTCTCTCTCTCTCTCTCTCTCTCTCTCTCTCTCTCTCTCTCTCTCTCTCTCTCTCTCTCTCTCTCTAGAGTGTGGTGAAGTTAATGCGAGGCGTCCTCCAGTGCATAATGAGGCAGGTATGTTGTGTCAAAGTATTTTTAGCTTTCCAATGCATACACCCTATAGCAACACAGTTTATCAAAGTTTGATCAAAATCCCAATATAACCTATTGCAATATTAAAACGAGGGAAGGTGCAATATAATTACATTTTTCTACATCGAGAGGGAAAGTCTTATGGAGGAATCCAAGTTTTTGGAATGTTATCAGGTGCATTATTTAGAATTTAGAATTGTTCTTGTCCTTGAAGGCCACTGTAGCTTCTGTTATTATTCAAAAGGGGTGGGGTTACCCAGGGGGGTTGCATTCTAGAACTTTCTATCTAGATGATGTCATATTACGCAGTGCCCCTTTAAGTTTGATACTTTTGCAGGCTATGCTCTGGTTCCTATGGCACAGTGTTTTGTACCAATCTGTGCGTTCTATAAAAACAATGCCGGTTGCAGTGGAGACCCTTTTATACACTTTTATACGTCTTATTTTCCCCAACAGCTGGATAAGGTGGAGTTGTTTAAATACAGCAGAAGTACGTCTGACTCGCTCCACGCTAAATACAACACAAAGACCTGCGCTTCTGTTGTCGGGGACGATGAGTGGGGTCATCTCCAGGTCGACGCCACGTCACTGTTCCTGCTCTACCTCGCTCAGATGACCGCCTCTGGTAACATAGCAACAATGAGACACGATTGATTTTTTTTTTGTAAATTTAATTTTTTTAAATAATAATAATAATAATAATAATTATTATTATTATTATTATTATTATTATTATTATTATTATTATTATTATTATTATTATTATTTATAGTTTTGTCCTTTATTTTTATTTTTTTCCTATGTTTAATTTAATTTATTTTAATGTATGTTTCATGTTAAATATTAAACATTTTAATGTACTATAATTATTATTATTTTCTTTTCATGTTCATACCAAAGAGCCATGTTTTCATTGTATTTCTTTTTATTCATCTTTATACTGTTTATATATTTTTTTAAGATGTTAATTTACTTTGCACTTTTTAAAAATGTATTGTACTTAGCTCCGGCTTGTGAAATGAAATAAGCTAACAATCAGAAATGTATACTGTTACTACCTTTTTATTAATGTATTTTGATACTAAAATTAAATGTATTAAAAAAATCTCATTATAAAAAGTTTAAAAAATACTTTGAATAAATATTGCATTATAGGTGAAATGTTCTGCCTTCATTCACCAACTATACAAAACCTAAATAATATATAAACGGTGTGTTACTGTCTGTGTGTCACCAGGGCTTCATATCATCTACACGCAGGACGAAGTGGACGTCATTCAGAATCTCATGTTCTACATCGAGGCGGCTTACAAAGTGGCTGTAAGTCTTTTACCATTCAAATACAAATAAACCATTTTCTTGATGGTTGAGTTTAAATGAGTTGATTGACATGCATAACGTTTTGTTTTTTTAAAGTCTTATCCTAACTGATTGTGTTAAACCTGCAGTGTGTAGAATTTGGAATTTTTTTCATAGCAGACTTGTTAGAAAATAATTATAATATCCTTAAGTACGTTTAATTTAGTGTATAATAGCTGTTTTTTTTTTTTTAGAATTATTATTTTTTCCCTTTAGAAAGGGTCTCTTATATCTCCATATTTCTCCATACGATGGACCAAGGCATGGGCGCCGCCATTTTGGAAGCGTCATAGTTGGAATGTCTTTAGCTCTACAGAAGCACAGAATGGAACAGTTGGCCACTCTGTGTCCATCAGAACTACCAGCTGGAATGTTCTTGAAGAATTTCTGTTGCTTCTCTGAACGGGAGCCATAGAGACCAACTGTTGTGATGATTTCATATTACACACTGCACCTTTAATCGGTTAAAAATGTTTTATCAGCTAAATAGTTAAAAATGAAGTCCCTAATTTTAAGGTCCTTATTTTTCAGGATTACGGGATGTGGGAGAGAGGAGACAAAACCAACCAGGGCATCACTGAGATCAACGCCAGCTCTATAGGCATGGCCAAGGTCAATACACACACACTCACTCACTCACTCACTCACTCACTCACTCACTCACTCACTCACTCACTCACTCACACACACACACACACACACACACACACACACACACACACACACACACACACACACACACACACACACACACACACACACACGACTGGTTTTGGGAGTGTGATAATGGATGGAGGACAATGCTAATTTAGGCTGCATTTTTAGATTTATTAAGATTTAATCCTTTTTTATCCCTCAACGAAAACTTCGGTTTTCAGTCCAGTTTTAATCGATGAAAAGTCATTTACGTTTTGGTCACATTAGTAAAGTCAAAGTATTTCTCTCTTAAACTAACTCAAATAAGAAATGTATAAAGCACCAACTCTACCACACCACCACTGAGTCAGAACAGCTGCTTCAGGGAAATAAAAATCTCAAAGTGTGTGTGTGTGTGTGTGTGTGTGTGTGTGTGTGTGTGTGTGTGTGTGTGTGTGTGTGTGTGTGTGTGTGTGTGTGTGTGTGTGTGTGTGTGTGTGTGTGTGTGTTGGTGTCGAGTCACGCTGGCGGCCTTTACGCCGACATTTAGATGAACCCAGACTCCTCTAACCAACAGGGATCGGATGAAAGGTTTAGTTTAAGTGCTGAGAGTCTACACAACGATGTCAGGGTAAATAAATACAGGCTAATGCTGCCGCTAGTTAAAATCCCTTATGGTGTAGGCCTCGTTTTTAGCTACAAAACAAATCGTTTTTCTACAGTTTTCTATCATGAAAAAAATATTTTATTTAATTTCATGTTAAAGAAAATTCTGGTAATCTTCTTAATTATTTTACTTTTTTTTAAGATTATCTTTTGGCATTTTAAGTCAGTACAGAGTTGAAATGAGGAGACAGAGAGAGGGGGGATGGGGGGGTGACCTGCAGTAAAGGTCCACGGGTCGGATGAATTATTTTCCATTTTTAACAGACACACAGAACCCCACACAACAAAAGGAAAGCAGAAATGTACAAGACAATAGCAAAAAAAAACACGAAAATACAAGGTCCAAGTAACACTTATGTTATGTGATATATATAAAATAAATCCAACATTGATTATTGTAGATATGAAGTTTTCACATATTAGTTATCGCGCTGTCTGTCTGTCTGTGTGTGTGTCCTGTCCTTGGCTGGTATCAAGTTATCCGTGGTCTTCCAAGAATGGCCTCACTCAGAAATAGTACACACACACACACACACACACACACACACACACACACACACACACACACACACACACACACACACACACACACACACACACACGGTTTAATTTAAGCCCTTGGAAACAGGCACCAGTGCAGGAGGTTCCCTTCATAAATGAGATGGATTTATAATAGACCGATTGATCGTGACATGTAACTTAATCTAGTATGATGTGCTACTACTGTGTGTCAACTTTGTGTTTTGTGTTTTTTACTCATGTATGTAATGTTGTGCATCTGTGTGATGGAAATAAACTGAACTGTGTGCTGAAAACAAAGAAGCTGGTTTAATACTCAGCCTAGGCTCTGTAAACTGGTATGTAAACAAAGGGGGCAGTGTGTGTGTACTATATGTATATAAACACCATTGTGTATATACTACTGAATGACACTATATTGTTGCCATGGTTGCAGGCGGCTCTGGAGGCCTTGGACGACCTGAACCTGTTTGGAGCCAAAGGGGGACCGGGGTCTGTGGTGCACGCGCTGGCTGACGACATACAGCACTGCCAGGTACAGGCAGACAGACAGGCAGACAGATAGGCAGACAGATAGACAGACAGACAGACAGACAGGCAGACAGACAGACAGACAGACAGGTCTGTGGTGCACGCGTTGGCTGACGACATACAGCACTGCCAGGTACAGACAGACAGGCAGACAGACAGGCAGAGGGAGAGGCAGACAGACAGGCAGACAGACAGGTCTGTGGTGCACGCTCTGGCTGATGACATACAGCACTGCCAGGTACAGACAGACAGACAGACAGACAGACAGACAGACAGACAGATAGGCAGAGGGAGAGGCAGACAGAGCGGCAGACAGACAGACAGACAAGTCTGTGGTGCACGCTCTGGCTGATGACATACAGACAGACAGATAGGCAGACAGGCAGGCAGACAGACAGACAGACAGAGAGAGAGGCAGACAGACAGAGAGGCAGACAGAGAGAGATGCAGACAGGCAGACAGACACACACACACACACACACACACACACACACACACACACAGACTGATACACACACCAACCGACTGACCGCTGTTGGCTCGAGCCGATCAGCTGAGCTGACATGGGGATGAAACAAAAGTTAAACTAAATATAAATGAATACATATTGTAACCAAACTTAATTAATATGTTGTTGGATTTGCATTAGAACAGTAGCTCACGCCCGCCACCCCGCCCCGTTTTCTGTCCTTTGTCCCACAAACACACACTATAAATGTAATATTGAACAGCAATGTCAGCATCATATGAATCAATAAATAACCCTATCATGTCCCTCCCTCTGTCCAGTCCATCCTGACCTCCATGTTGCCGCGGGCGTCCATCTCTAAGGAGGTGGATGCCGGGGTGCTGGCCATCATCTCCTACCCGGCCTTCGCTGTGGAGGATATCTCCATCGTCAACCTGACCAAGGAGGAGATCATCTCCAAACTACAGGTCAGACAGACAGACAGACAGACAGACAGACAGACAGACAGACAGACAGACAGACACACTCACAGATATCTCTATAGTCAACCTGACCAAGGAGGAGATCATATCCAAACTACAGGTTAGACAGACACACACTCCTCACTCTCACTCTCACTCTCACTCTCACCATAGGCACACATACATATGAATTTGTATATTAGAATTTGTCATGGTAAACAGTTGTTCATCTTTTTCCCCTGTTTTTAAAGCCATCTTGCCCTTTTCATAATGCAATAAAAGGACATACTTTTTAAATCTCAAAAAATTAATTAAAATGTATAAGTGAGTATGAAGACAGTGTAAAGCCATACATGGTGGCAAACATATTTGGGTAATTATTGGACTGTCTCCCGTCACTCATAATGCATTTTGTCTGTTTGTGTGTGTGTCTGTCTCTCTCTCTCTCTCTGTCTGTCTGTCTGTCTGTCTGTCTGTCTGTCTGTCTGTCTGTCTGTCTGTCTGTCTGTCTCTCAGGGTCGGTACGGCTGCTGCAGGTTCCTCAGAGACGGACACAGAACTCCTTTAGAGGTAAACAACAACAACAACAAATATGTTTAAGTTAAAGGTGCTATCAGGAACTTTTAAATATTTCTGAAACAGTCTAATTTTCCTCTAATGATCATAAATTACTTGTAACAGCAAACGAGACCATCAGTGCAAAGAATTCTATTTTTATATAGTTTTTCTTAATGCCTTTGTCATGGGTATACGCTCACCCAGGAACAACAGCTGGCGTAGTAAAAACACTACCACACACACACACACACACACACACACACACACACACACACACACACACACACACACACACACACACACACATTGATGTAACTGTTTAACTCTCGTCTTGCAGGATCCAAACCGTCTGTATTACGAGTCAGCGGAACTGAAGCTGTTTGAGAACATTGAGTGTGAGTGGCCTCTGTTCTGGACCTACCTCATCCTGGACGGCATCTTCATCAACAGCCCCGAGCAGGTACATTCGTAATACTGTATTCCAAGGTATTTAAGATTATCAACGGTATTCCGTTAATTACCTTAAAAAAATCTGCTGTGTAACTTTGCGAGCATGTTTGTAATACATGTTTTAAGAGTGTGTGTCTGTGTCAAGCGGCTGAACCAATGCCTGTGTTTTGAAGATGCTAAAGCAGTGATGGCAAAACTCCTGTAAATGATGGAGGCCTAATTTGTCATATAAAGAACTTGTCAAAAAAGGACAAAATTATTTCACTAAAACCCTATCTTACGGTCCCGTGGCGCTCCAGAGCGTGTACCATATTGGCTCCGGCCTTCGTTGCAGTGGTCGCGGGTTCAAATCCGACCCGTGGACCTTTACTGCAGGTCATTCCCCCCTCTCTCTCTGTCTGTCTCCCTATTTCAACTCTGAACTATCTAATAAAGCTTGAAAATTATAAAAAATTATCTTAAAAAAAACACCCTGTTTGAATATTAACAAGGCAAACTACTGACTACTCTGTTGGTTGGTTGCCCCAGGTGACAGAGTACCAGGAGGCTCTGGAGGGGATCCTGATCAAACAGAAAGATGGGATCAGACTGGTGCCCGAGCTCTACAGTGTCCCAGCTGAGAAGGTGAGCTGTAGAAACCCTTTAAAAGCATTGTTAATCTTTATCCTGTTAGTGGTTGTGTTCATTACAATAACCTTTTGAGAATGAGCATGTGTGCTAAAATACTTCAACAACGCATCTTGCAGTGCTCTGTCCAATGTCAATTTGGTGTCCATGTAAAATCAATTTGTTTCTTAGTTATTTATTTCACTTTTTTTTTTTCTGTATTCCTTTTATGTTTATGTTTATGTGGGGGAGGGGGAGGGGGAGAGGGGTTTGGGTGTTGTGTATGTATTATATGTGTTTACTTATTCTGCCTGGTTTTTTTGTCCATAGGTAAAAACTATAAAACCACTAAAATAAAAGTAAAGAAAAAAAAATCAATTTGTTCATTTTGAGATTTTGAATTTTTTGTCTGTCTGTCTGTCTGTCTGTCTGTCTGTCTGTCTGTGTGTCTGTCCCAGGTAGAGGAGGAGTATGTGAACCCTCACTCCGTAGAGAGAGTCCCGATGGGGAAGCTTCCTCTGAAGTGGGGACAGAGTCTGTACATCCTGGGAAACCTGCTGGCTGAGGTGGGACAAGAGACATTCAAATATCATATATATTATATTATTATCATAAAGTATTATTAGTCCTATGTTAAAGACCTACTTCACCGGTGGAAATATGAAGTTGTATTGAACCCTGAGATCCTATGTAGTATAAATGTGCAAATTGTTTAGAAATCGGTTCATCCTAGCCTGAGAAAAGGCAGAAAGAGTGTTTTATGGTCTCACTGTCTAACACTACATTTTCCCATGTGTGACATCACACATGGTAAAATGTAGGGTAAGGATTAACAGGACAGCTGGGCCAAGAGAAGACTGAGGGAAGAAAAACCTCATTCATTATATTATAATAGTGATTTTATATTGATAGAACGCCAGTTCCGTATGTCGGGTGAAGTATTCCTTTAAAGAAATATTCATGAGTAAATCTTATGTAAGGCCTGTATTATACAGTTGATGAAGACTGCACGCTGCTTTAAAATGGTGATAATAAGTCGCATGACATTTTGTACATACACCAATGCTCGCAAATGTCACTTTCTGGAAAAAAGAATAAAAATAAATCACTTTGAAATGCCACAAACCAACTTTTGTGTATTTTCTTTTCTTTTCATTTCTAGGGCTTCCTGGCGCCCGGAGAGATCGACCCTCTGAACCGACGTTTCTCCACCGTCCCCAAACCTGACGTGGTCGTACAGGGTGAGTTTTACATTTTTTAAAGATTATTTTTTTGGCATTTTCAAAGCTTTATTAGACAGCACAGAGTTGAAATGGGGAGACAGAGAGAGAAAGAGAGAGGGGATGACCTGCAGTAAAGGTCCACAGGTTGGATTTGACCCCGCGACCACTGCAACGAAAGCCGGAGCCAATATGGTACGCGCTCTATCCACTACACCACCGGAGCGCCCCACAGGGTCAGTTTTAATGGATGGTCCTGTATTAAAAACTTTTCAATAGTTTAAAACACTTTTTTCAACCAAAGTGCCCAGATGTTTTCACTGTTAGGTAGCACTTGGATCACCCCTGCATACATTTTTTTCAACCCGCCACCAAAAAGAAAGTTATCCTTTTCTCCGCAATTAGTTTAGTAAATTATGGATAGACTCGGGGTGTGTTTTGGGCGGATGTAAGCAACAGCTTTACACTATAGTTTTAAAAAAAAATATTGTTCTGACCTCTCTCCTCTCTCCTCTCCTCTCCTCCCTCCCCTCCCCTCTCCTCTCCTCTCCTCTCCTCTCCTCTCCTCTCCTCTCCTCTCCTCTCCTCTCCTCTCCTCTCCTCTCCTCTCTGTCCCAGTGTCCGTCCTGGCAGCAAGTGAAGAGATCAAACAGCTGTTACTGAAGAACGGTATTGAGGTGGAGACGGTTGCAGACATCCATCCCATCCACGTCCAGCCCTCCAGAGTGCTCAGCCACATCTACGCCAGACTCGGTAATAAAACACCCACAGCACAATTCAAATTGAATGTAAAACAGTCATAGGATATGTAGGATGTGTATTGACCTCTGAGATCCTGTGTAGTATAAATGTACAAACATTTTAGAAATCGGTTCATCCTAGACTGAGAAAGGGCAGAAAGAGTATTTTATGGTCTCACTGTCTAACCCTACATTTTACTAGTGTGACATCACACATGGTAAAATGTAGGGTTAGGATTAACCGGACAGCTGGGCCAAGGGAAGACTGAGGGAAGAAAAACCTCATTCATTATATTATAATAGTGATTTTATAATGATAGCTGGTTCCGTATGGGTGAAATAGGTCTTTAAGGACTTAACACTCACTTTCTCCGGCTGTGTTCCAGGTCGTAACCCGCGTCTGGGTCTGACAGGACGTCCCTGCAGGAGGATCGGGGTTCTGGGAACATCCAAGTTCTACATCATCAGAAACACAATGTTCTCCTTCACACCTCAGGTTGGTACGGGAACCAAAGGGTTTAAGAAGTTACATTAAGAAAAAAAAACAGAACGATTTTGGTCCGTGCATGGAGTATAAATCATCCAGTCGGGCCAAGATTGTTTTTCGGCCTGTGGAATGTGCCACAGCGACCACTGACATGCCATGGCATGAGTCGCTCAGTAATGGTAAATGCCAGTCCCAAAAATTTTAATTGCCGGTCCCAACCATGGGTTCCTGCCTCTTCCACTCCCTATGTCACACCAGCACGCAAGGCACCCAAACCGCTCCAGGGGCGCTGTACTTCGGCTGAGCCTGCGCTCTGACTGCTGACTGGAGTGTGGGAACTTGAGAGGGGTTATGAGAAAAGACCATTGACTAATAAAGTAACTTATTACATGGCACTTTGAAAATCCTATGTAAATCACAGCATTCTACTGGTCTGTTATTTCCAGCAAGACAGACCGCTGTCAAGGGTATAATGACCGTTGCTAAGGATCTACGTCATAGTTTTGATGGATAGACGTCCACAAACAGGGCTACTACTCGTTCAGAAAACAAAGGAATGCTTTTTCAACATGACTTTGCATGTATCAGGAGAGCAGGGAACACAGGAGTCATGGTTAATGTCCGACAGGAATCCAGTCAAGACGACGTGAGTATGTTTGGCCGCATATTGACAGTTAGACAGTAACTTCAGGCTGCAGCCCGCAATGTAAATGTTCGGCAGTCATTTTCTCCGTGAATGGTGTTATTTATTTTGGGGGATAATGCTTTGTTAGCTAGATGGAGCTCTTCTTAAACATATTGGCCGATTACAATTATTATTTGTACAGTGTGCGAGTCTTGAGTTGTGTTAGCAAAACAGTAGCTCTGTAGCTAACAGCTGAGCCGAAGCCTTCTGCTGGGCGTCGGGCTCCTGCTTCAGCTTGTCGGTCTTTATTTCTAGCAAGTGACCCGTTCGCTATACTTTATCCCTTACTTACCTTATTGTGTTTGTTTGTCTTCTCCCCCCCCCCCTCCAGTTCATAGACCACCAGCAGTTCTACATGGCGTTGGACAACAAGATGATCGTGGAGATGTTGAGGACGGAGATCTCTTACCTCTCGTCTCGCTGGAGGATGACAGGACGTCCCACTGTCACCTTCCCCATCTCACAGTCTATGCTCAGTAAGACCCAGACTACCTGTCTATAAAGAGTCTTCTAGTTATGCCATACAAAGTGTTTGGAAAATGTGTGTTGATCTACTTAGAGGCTAAAGGGTTATTATTAGATGATGAGTATGAATAAATATGCTGTCTGTAACCTGCATATGCCATAGTTTAAATGGTGTGTGTGTGTGTGTGTGTGTGTGTGTGTGTGTGTGTGTGTGTGTGTGTGTGTGTGTGTCTGTATGTGTGAGTTTTTTTGTGTGTGTCACTGTGTGTGTTTGTGTGTATGCATTTTTGTTTTTCTGTATGTGCATGTGTTGAATAGTCCTTTTGGGATTTTTTTCCTTCACTTGTGTGTTTCTATTATACATTTTTCTTTTTCTATATTGCATTGTTGAAAGCAGCCCGGGGACTTAAGAATGTCTCCCACGAACTGTATTGAATCTTGGATCTGTGTGTTTCAGCTGAAGACCACAAAGACCTGGACCCTGCAGTCTTGTCGACACTGAAGAAACTACAGGACGGATACTATGGAGGAGCGAGGTGGACACTTCACACTTCACACTTCACACTTTACACTTTACATTTACACCAATTTTTTTTTACATTCTTTACATTTATCCAAGAGTATTCCATTTGTTTTTTATTTTACAGATTTAATTTTATTTTATTTTATTTTATTTTATTTTATTTTATTTTATTTTATTTTATTTTATTTTATTTTATTTTATTTTATTATTCGTGCAGTGACACACAGTGTTGATTAGATTGGTACTTGTATGTTTATTGGAGGTTTAAAAAATATTTAAAAATGGGGGCGCCCTTAGCTCAGTTGGTTGGGCATGCCCCCCCCCCGGGGCCGGGCCCAGCAGCAGACCCGGGTTTGATTCCCGCCCGTGGTCGTCCTCTGCATGTCACTCCCCTCTCTCTGCCCCATTTCACCTCTGTCTCTCTGCACTATCAAATAAAGCATAAAAATGCCCAAAAAAAAAAATTTAAAATTAAAAATGTAAACATAACCTATTCTTGACATTCCTATTTAATTGTTTTCGTCCTCTTCAGGATCCAGACGGGGAAGCTGTCGGAGTTTCTCACCACTTCCTGCTTCAGTCACCTGAGCTTCCTGGACGGTAAGGCTTCTGGCAGCATGAGTCGCCACGACGACCACTATGATGATGATGATGATGATGATGATGATGATGATGAGGATGATGATGAGATCTTCGCTGATGGATACGTGCATGAGTTACGCTGTGATGATGGTAAGAAAATAAGAAAACAGATTAATGAAAAAAATTATTAAAAATTTATTGACAAGATTTATAGAGCGCTTTTCTATGCATTTTTGACTCCGAAAATTATTTTTTTTTTACGAATTTTGACACCATTGATGGTAAAATTGGATAAAACTCTTTATTGTTGGTTTATAGACGTTACATAGAGGTACGTACATGCTGTTAATACCAGGACTAACTGATTAAGACACTTAAAAAAAGCTATAGTGCGTAACTTCTGTTGCCCCATGAGGAATTCCATGACCAATAACAACACTGTCAGTGCATCTACATGAGGTAAGCATTCGGTGATCACGCATTAGATTTTTTTCCTTCTGCTGAACGTCCAGGTTTTTTACTCATGAAAAAGTTACGCGCTATAGCTTTTAACTATTTAAAAAAAAAATGTAACAAGTATGTCTAATGTTGTTTCTTACGGTAGAGGATAAGGGTCACGGTTAAGAAACAAAATGTAGTTGAGTAGTTCTGCGAATAAAGTCAGAACTCAATTTAGTTTTCTTAAGTGTGGCCCTACTCCTCTTCCGTAGAGTCCTCACTCAGCTTGAAACCCCATTTTGAAATTGACAGAATTGACCAATATTTTAACTTTAATTAATTCACCTTGATTGATTTTTTTCTGATTTGAAAAATAACGTGAAACTACGTAACCTGTTGCCCTTTCTTATTAATCATCACTTCCTGCTTTGTTCTGCTGTCACATGACCACTCATCACAGGTTTGGTTGCATTCAGTGCACGTCTGGCTTCAACTGATAGACGTGCATCTTTTGAAATAGCTTGTCTGGCAGCTAGTGTCAAAAAAATTAATCTCGATGGTGTTTTGTGCCCTCAACGCAGCCTTCAAGGCAGCGCTGCATAGAAGGCCCCTCCCCCCCCCCCCCCCCCCGTAACCCTTAATCTTAACCATGACAACTGACTGGCTGTGTTCTAAAAGCCATACTAACGTCCTACTCATACTCATTTTGACGTCAATTTGAGTATGTGACGTATGGCTTTTTACGAACACGGCCTACGCCTAACCCCAACCCTGCGCGCTGCCTTGAAGGCTCCATTGGGGGCACAAAACAACATTCAGGTAAAATGAATGTAGCCTACTGTAGGCGCTAACTTGACGCTAACGTTTTGATTGCTGAATGATAAAGCATGACGTAATCGGTTCAAACTAAAATCTCATGATTCTAGATTCTAGTGTTTTTTACATTTTTGCCTCTGTTGCAAAAGTCCTATTAAAATATGTTAGTTTGAAGTGTTAAAGTGTGTATTTAAAAACTACCCAACCCCTAGTACAAAATATTAAAAAGTGTATGCATGCAGAGACCACTAGATCAGCATGCAACAGTATGATTTTTGGGGGGTTTTGGTGAACAAATCTTTTTTTAAACTTGCATGTTATATACATACATTACTAAATGTATTACACTTACAAAACGTTTGTAATCGCTTGTAGATATTTGGATTATTGTCAAAACTGTAGACAATTTAGTTGGTTTAGTTATGTTAGGAATCTTAGGACTATAAGGACATGTGTGTTAAATAAATAAAAAGGTAAGTTTTTTTCTTTTCTGCTGTTTCTCTCTCTCTGTCTGTCTGTCTGTCTGTCTGTCTGTCTGTCTGTCTATCTCTTCCTCCCCCCTCTCTTTCTCTCTCTCTCTCTCTCTCTCAGTCTCTCCCTCTCTCCCTCTCTATCTATCTATCTATCTATCTATCTATCTATCTATCTATCTATCTATCTATCTATCTATCTATCTATCTATCTATCTATCTATCTATCTATCTATCTATCTATCTATCTATCTATTAATTTTTTCATCTTCCCTTCCCTCCCCCCCCTTCCAGAGGCTGATGACTTAGCCCAGTACCTAGACCACCTGTTGGCCCATGCAGCGCCTCAGAAGCCGACTAAACGAGGCCTCGGGCGCTTCAAGGCCGTAGCCACTAAAGCCAAAGAGATGGTGTCACTGATGAAAGAGGCTAAAGAGCTCAACGTACACAGTGAGTAGCTTATATACATTTTTCAGTGACGTAAAAAAAAACTGCAATAAATATTTTGTGGAAATTGTCAATGATGTTTGCCACTGTTTTAATGTCTTTCCGAGTAGTTATTCTATGTTTTATTACTAAATCTGTAAAAATCTTTAAGGTTTAGAGAAATAATCTTTTATTTTCCCCAGATGTGAACTTGTACATGCCGAACAAACTGTTTCGCACTCGTCAGGATTCTCTCAACCTGAACATCCAGGACTCGCCAAAATCCCAGGTGACTATTTTGCAGACAAACAAAACCACAAAGACACAAGATGACAGTTGAAGAACCGTAAGAAAAAGCTTAGAATAAAGTTCCATTCAAACTTTAACCTCTCCAATGGGGGGCGCCCTTAGCTCAGTTGGTAGGGCGTCCCCCCCCCCCCATGGGCCTCGACCAGCAGCGGACCCGGGTTCGATTCCAGCCCGTGGTCGTTCTCTGCATGTCACTCCCCTCTCTGCCCCATTTCAACTTTGTCTCTACACTATCAATAAAGCATAAAAATGCCTTAAAAAAAATAAAAATGTAACCTCTCCCCCCCCAGGGTCCGGTGGTTACCGTGACTCCAGTGAGCGGTATCCCTAGAGACGCCAGCGGAGCCATCGACCACAAAGCTCTGAGTCTCCTGCTGAACGACACGGAGAACCTGCAGGACCAGGCCGACATCCTCTACATCCTCTTCAAGGACAAGTGAGGAGAAGCATGTCTTAATAGAGCTGTTACTGTGTGTGTGTGTGTGTGTGTGTGTGTGTGTGTGTGTGTGTGTGTGTGTGTGTGTGTGTGTGTGTGTGTGTGTGTGTGTGTGTGTGTGTGTGTGTGTGTGTGTGTGTGTGTGTGTGTGTGTGTGGCGGACATACTCGACATCCTCTTCAAGGACAAGTGAGAATGGAGCCTTATATGAATGTACTGTGAGCATAAATCTAATTGATTCTGGAGAACGCTTGTTGTAAAAATCGCTTGTTACTGGGACCATAATGTTTATGTTACGCATCTCACCATCACAAAGCAATTATTAAAGATTTCCCAAAAGTGAAATAAATCTTTGCTTCGGTGGACATGAGTATTGCAGTTTTAAATATGACCAGATGCATGAACTTAACAACAGTGTCTGTGTGTCCCCTATTAACCTCTTTTGTGGTATGCAAAACGTTTTAAAGGACAAAGGGATTTATTCTTTCTTTCAACATAATTAATACAGGTTGAAAATGCACCATATCCATCAACTTCAATGCATTTCAATGCATCTACAGCGGCGGTTCAAGCTTGGGCAAGACACTTCACCCACCTAGCCTCGTGTGAATGTCGATAGTTAGCCTGCTATTGGTGTGTGAATGCTAACGTGGGAATGGGAACAGGTCTCCCTTGTAAAAGAGATTTACCTGTATAAATAAAGGTGGAATAAAAGCAATCTGCACAAGTTGAAGAGCTTAAAATGAAAAAAAAATAAGGTTTTCTTAGCCTTCATTAGCCTGTGGTATATGTGTGTTTCCGTCCCAGGGGTATGGAGTGGGACACCATGCTGCAGGGTAAGGGCACCACTGTTCGCTCTCTGCTCACTGACCTCTACGTGAAGGCCGGAGAGCTGAAGCACTGGAGCCTCATCAGGATGATCTCCGGCATGCTGAGGAAGAAGGTCGAGGAGCTGGACTCGGTAAGACACACACACAATAAGATAAGATAAGATAAGATAACATATACTTTATTCAAATCAAATCAAATCAGTTTTATTTGTATAGCCCAAAATCACAAATACATTTGTCTCAGTGGGCTTTACATTTCATACAATATGATACAATATGATACAATTTAACACCCTGCCCTTACACCCTTAGCCCAACCCTTATTCATCCCAGCAGGGAAATTCAGATGCTACAGCAGCAGCCAGCATACACAATATACACACACAACACAACACAACACATATAAGCCTACGTACATATCCCACCTCTACAAAAAAACATGAGCATAATTACATAGCCAAGATGAGAAAGTGGTATGGATAGTCTCTGTGCGTAAGCAGCTGTTACTCGTAGATAACAGTACTCAAATACTAGCTCTGCCAGTGCATAGTACATAGTATGATAGGGAAAATCTGACCTCTCTGGGCCACCGTAGTGTTTAATTCACCCCTCGGGATCTGGATATCGTTAGGATTTTTAGGGACACTGCAGTGCTGCCATCGATACAGATACATATTGATACCCTTATTGATACCAATCTCCATAACTCAAGTTCAGCTTTTGGTTAACTTCTGTCTTTTTATATGTTGCTAATTTTATCTGTTGTGTTTTTTCAATTAATTTTCTTCTTAGACATATTTTTTTTACTATGCTTTTATCTTCTATGCACTTTGTAAAAGCACTTTTTGACCCTGTCTGTGTAAAGCATTATATAAATACATTGTGCTTACTTTGATTGGTTATGCTCTGTTCTAGGCCTGCTCTCATTGGCTGTGCTCTATCCTCAGCCCTGCTCTCATTGGCTGTGCTCTATCCTCAGCCCTGCTCTCATTGGCTGTGCTCTATCCTCAGCCCTGCTCTCATTGGCTGTGCTCTATCCTCAGCCCTGCTCTCATTGGCTGTGCTCTATCCTCAGCCCTGCTCTCATTGGCTGTGCTCTGTTTCTAGGCCTGCTCTGATTGGTTGTCATCCCTCCCTAGGCCTGCTCTGATTTGCTGGCCCACCAGAAGCACCTGACCGTGGGTTTGCCTCCCGAGCCGAGAGAGAAAACCATCACAGCTCCGATCCCTCTGGACCAGCTGGCCGCGCTCATCGACCAGGCCTCCGACAACAACATCAGCGTGGCTATTCTCACTCAGGTAACCACCATATTAAAGCTACAGTGCGTAACTTGTGTGTGTGTGTGTGTGTGTGTGTGTGTGTGTGTGTGTGTGTGTGTGTGTGTGTGTGTGTGTGTGTGTCCCATGAGGAATTCTGAGTTATTACAACACTGTTGGTTTATCTACTAACTTTTCCATTCGAAAAGCTTCTGGTAAATTATTTGGGGTTCCCTTTTCAAACATTTTACATCCCCATAAAGCGTACCATGAATTAGTTTCTTAATTATATGATGGCGCGTGAATAAACTTAACTACAGTATGGCAGATTTAGTCTTGATATTGCTGTATTTAAAGTTACAGTGAGTAGTCTCCCCCATGAGGAATTATTTTTTTAAAGATTTTTTTTTTTTGGCATTTTCAAGCTTTATTAGACAGTACATAGTTCAAATGGGGAGACAGAGAGAGAGGGGGGGGGTGACATGCAGTAAAGGTCCACAGGTCGGATTTGAACCTGCAAACACTGCAATGAAGGCCGGAGCCAATATGGTATGCGCTCTATCCACTACGCCATGAGGAATTCTGAGTTATTACAACAACACTGTCACTGCATCTATATGACGTAAGCCATTCGCCATGGATTTTAAACCTTCTGCTGTACGTCCAGGTTTTTTTCTTAGCAGTAGAATCAACAACTGAAACATTTCTTGGGCTCTTCTTGGGGAATTTTTCTGAGATCCTGCACCAGTGTCATGGGGGGTGACACCAGTTTGTAAACGCTGCCATACTGAGAAATACCAGAGAGAGTTTTGTGGAGCTGATAGGGCTTAATCAACCTTGTGTCAACTCATTTGGGCGACGACTTAAATGTTACCTGACATTCATTCTTATAAAAAAAGTTACGCACTGTAGCTTTAACATCTCCATTCCCTCCCTCTATCACTAGGAGATCATGGTGTACCTGGCTATGAGCATCCGCACTCAGCCAAACCTCTTCAGTGAGATGTTCAGACTGCGTATCGGACTCATCATACAAGTCATGGCCACAGAGCTCGCACACTCACTCAACTGCTCAGGTAAGAATGTTATATTTCAAAATAGTTTAGCAACTAAGATCTTTTCCCTCAATCAATTCATATTGTTATCTGTGTTTCCTGAAAGTCAGCAAAAGCCCATGGTTACTTTTGTACCAACAGTCCAAAACCCAAATATGCGCCTCTTTGTGAGAACCTGAAAATATTCACATCGGAAGCAATTTTTTGATGTTGTTGCTTTTCCTGCTGTTAAAGTGAATATTTGATTAACAAATGTTTTGCTAAATCGAATTTATGTCAATCGACTAATTGAATAATCAAGTTACCGTTGATGCTCTGTTTTTGTTTACTGTGTGTAATTATTTTCTTAACATTTTTCCATAATTTGTTTTTCAAGTGAGGTTTATATTAACACATTTTTGAACGTGTGTGTGTGTGCGTGTGTGTGTGTGTGCGCGCGCAGGAGAGGAGGCTACAGAGAGTCTGATGAGTCTCAGTCCGTCAGAGATCAAGAATCTTCTCCATCACATCCTCAGCGGGAAAGAGTTCGGAGTTCAACGCACGGAACGCAGCAGTCAGTCCACACACACACTATCACTATCTCTCACTCACTCACTCACTCACTCACTCACTCACTCACTCACTCACTCACTCACTCACTCACTCACTCACTCACTCACTCACTCACTCACTCACTCACTCACTCACACACACACACACACACACACACACACACACACACACACACACACACACACACACACATACAGAGACAAACAAACACATACAGACAGACTCACTCATCCACACACACGCACACACACACGCACACACACACACACACACACACACACACACACACACACACACATTACTTTATCTCACTAGTATTTTTTTCCCCAAACACAGTTAAAGAGTTGGACACCGGCGTCAGTCCTGCCATCTCTATCCATCACCTTGGCAACGTGGGCGCCACCAAGAGCGAGCGAGCCGGCATCAGCAAACTGAAGAGCGACATGAAAATGGTAGGAACCCAAAAAACTACAAATTGAAACGCATTCTCTCTTAGAAAACTACAAATATGGCCACGGTGGCATTAAAACACACTTCTCTCTTGGAGGCAGAATACATAGATTGTTTTTTTGCACATTTCCTTATCAGATGTTTTTGTGTCCTGTACACAAAGTGCCCAACCCTATGAGTTTATAATTAAAGTAAGTACATTTTTTATCTGTATAGCAACTTTCAACCCATGGTTAAAGTCCACAACAAGGTCTATAAAACACCGCTATTTAGTTATTTAATAAACCTGTACAATTCCAATTTGTGCCAAAGAATACACGTCCTTTCAAACTGACTTCTTTGGTCTTTCTGCAGCTGTTGCGTCACAGGTTGTCTCTGACGGAGAAGGTGACGATATGGATTAACATATTGAAATCGATTTTGAAATTGATTAAAAATTATTAAACAGATTCCGTGGTAATTCAACTTGGTAATTGTGGAGAGATATAATAATAATAATAATAATAATAATAATATATTTCATTTATATTGCGCTTTTCTTGCACTCAAAGCGCTTCAATATAATGAGGTTGAAATTGCAAACATTGATTAAAAATGCTTCTGAAATATAAAAAAAGTGTTTGTGAAAATGAATTAATTTCTAAGGTTGACGTGAACATCCTCAATTTTAGATGAATCCCGTGTTGACTGTGATTAATTTTATAATATTTAATTTATTTATGAAATTGATTGAAGATTATGAAACAAATTCAGTGGTAATTCACTGTGGTAATTGTGGAGAGATATAAGGGTGCGTGGATTTTGAAAGGAATTGTGGAAATATTTTAAAAAACTTTTGGTTTTGTTGATGTTAACAATGGTGATGGTTAACAAATTGTGGAGCTTTTGAAATATCAAGTCTACTGTAGATTTTTGCATCTGAAAATGTGTTAATTTTGGGGAAATTATTTAATTTTCTAAGGTTGTGGTAAACTTCCTCAATTTTAAACAAATCACTTGTTAACTGATTTATTTTATCACATTTTATTTATTTATTCTAACTTGGTTTTTATGTTGCAGGTGGAACACAGGTCGTCCTTAACGGAGCCTCCTAAGGTTGAACGTTCTCTCTCGCATGTGCGAATATTATTTATTATTAATAAGGGAAAAATAAAGCAACCATATATATTACAGCTCTGGAAAAAAACATTAAGGGACCTGTCTGGATTTTTATTAAATCTTCATCTCTACATTACTTGATGGAAATGCTCGAAATGACAATTTTTTTCCCCGGAATTTGTTAGAAATATTGTAGATAGTTGATGCAGCAAAACCAAAATGTTTATTTTACTTTAACATATGCCTACAAATAGTCAAACAAGAGACACTGAATTTTTTTTTTTTTTTTTTTGGTTTAGAAAAGTGAAACAAGTTGTTAATTAGTTACAGACAGGTATTATGAAAGAATAAATAAAAAACAATTTATGCCACTTACATCAAGACAGACGGTAAAATAAAAAATAATCCCTCCAAAGTCACTGCCAGTTCACCAAGCCTGAAATGAGGCCAGAAAAAGGTCCCCATGCTTTTTGAAACCCTGCACTGGAATGCCGAAGCGAATACCTAATTTTCTCCAGTTTAAGGGAGGACATAACTCTCCAGCTTAAGGCAGGAATTAACAACACTGAATATGTTGAGTGGTCTCTTCATTTTTTCCAGAGCTGTATATAACATTGGAATCATAATTGATTTTTTAAGAAAGTTAAAGTTTTTTTGTCTCTTATTTCAGCTTGACCTGTCGGTGATGTCCGTTGGCAAGGTGACCGTTATACACGTGCCGCTTCTGGGTGTTAATTCAAATCAACTAAATTAACATTAATTTTGACTAAGAGTATCGGGGAGCAAATCACACACAAGCGATTAACACAAACTGCTACTTTGTGGCTGTGGGTTTTAATATCTGTCGTTAACAATTCTTAAGCTAATAATTGCAGGGGGCGCCCTTAGCTCAGTTGGTAGGGCGTCCCCCCTCCCCATAGGCCTCGGCCAGCAGCGGACCCGGGTTCGATTCCAGCCCGCGGTCGTTCTCTGCATGTCACTCCCCTCTCTGCCCCATTTCAACTCTGTCTCTACACTATCAGTAAAGCATAAAAATGCCAAAAAAAATCTTTAAGCTAATAATTGCTTTCTTCATTTATTGTTAGAAGAAAAAAGTCACAAATCCTGCTTTGTCAAGCCAAGCCAAAAGCACTGATATAAATACAATTTGATTTGTATTTATTTTTAGTTTTTAAATTCGTGAAACGGAGCAAGGGGATGCCATAGCTTATTAATTCTCGCCCCTAATTCAACTGCTTATAATATAATCTTATATAAATGTAAATTATTTTGTGCGCTTAATTTATGTTCTCTCATCGCTACCAAACAATTGCAGAACTGGGGGAAAATTAAAGGTTATTGATTGATTGATTGATTGATTGATTGATTGGTTGATTGTACAATAGTGAATTATAATTGTCCTTATTTTTTCTTTATCTGTTGTTTTCTAACCTTATTGCAGATCCTGACGCTGCTGCCACTGTCAATATGAAGCCTTTTGCCTTTTGTTTTATTTGGTTGCTATCGCTGTTCTGCCATACTTCTCTCTGTAACCTGCTCTGTATTGTCTTTTTTCATTTCATTTTGTGCGTGTTATCTTTCTCTCTCTTCCTAACTCTCTCTCTCTCTCTTGCTCTCTCTCTCTCTCTCTCTCAGGGAATGACATCTTCTTCACAATCTTTTGACATCGGTAACTTGGAATCTGGGGTAACGATTTTACTTTTAATGATATATTCCTGACATCTTAAGTTGTGCACAGTATATATTTTTTTCAACATTTAATGTGTATTTTAATGTATCTGACTATGATTGTAAAATTCTAAAGAGTAGTATATGTTATCTAATGCAGTTTAATAGCACAGTGTGTGTGTGTGTGTGTGTGTGTGTGTGTGTGTGTGTGTGTGTGTGTGTGTGTGTGTGCGTGACTGTGTTTGCGTGTGTGTGTGTGTGTGTGTGTGTGACTGTGTTTGCGCGCGTTTGTGTGTGTGTGTGTATATATACATTTTTTTCCGCATTTAATCTGTATTTTAATGCATGAAACTTAAATGTATTTTTTTGTGGTTCAGAGGTACCGGCTGCCTTCCATAGACTCTCTGGACATTCCGGAGTGCATCCCGGCTGCCAAGGACACGAGGCACGGCCAATGGCTACGCAGGAGACGACTGGACGGAGCGCTGAACAGAGTCCCTGTGGGATTCTATCAGAAGGTCTGGAGGATACTGCAGAAGGTAAGACAGGCAGGCAGGCAGGCAGACAAGACAGACACAGACAGACACACAGACAGACACGCAGACAGACAGACAAACAGACAGACAGACACACGGACGGACAGACAGACAGACAGACAGACGCACGGACGGACAGACAGACAGACAGGCAGACAGACAGACGCACAGACAGACAGACAAACACACATACAGATGCACAGATGCACAGACAGACACGCACATGTCCTGCAATCAATGGTTTACATATCTGTAACGTAATGACCGTAAAAACCCTTTGTCTTCCAGTGCCACGGTTTGTCCATCGACGGGTTTGTCCTTCCGTCTTCCACCACCAGAGAGGTAAGAGGTACACGTCACTATCCTCCATGTAAGATGTCAAAGATAATATATAGAAGTAAACAAATCAGTAAAGGAATACTTCACCCATACGGAACCGGCGTTCTTTCATTATAAAATCACTATTATAATATAATGAATGAGGTTTTTCTTCCCTCAGTCTTCCCTTGGCCAAGCTGTCCTGTTAATCCTAACCCTACATTTTATCATGTGTGATGTCACACATGGTAAAAAGTAGGGTTAGACAGTGAGACCATAAAACACTCTTTCTGCCTTTTCTCAGGCTAGGATGAACCGATTTCTAAAATGTTTGCACATTTATACTACATAGGATCTCAGAGTTCAATACACCTTCATATTTCCACCGGTGAAGTAGGTCTTTAATGTATGGCAATATGGCCTCTCAAAGCCTAAAACAGATCAATATAATGTATAAGAAAACAATCTATAATCCTTAACATTAACCTATAGTTTAAACAATGTTCTTAGAGACCTGTTAAGTAGAGAATGTTGTATTCTAATGCAACATGAATTATTGTCAATTTATTTTGTCTTTTGTTTGTGTGTTCACGTTTTCAATTGTGTTTTTGTGTTCTTTAAAAACATTCCCATAATAAAGTATGTTAAAGAAAATAAATCTCTAATCCTACTACCCCATTTCCTATTCCCCCTCTCTCATTGCTTGCGTTCCCCAGATGACTCCCGGAGAGATAAAGTTTGCGGTTCACGTTGAGACGGTGTTTAACCGCGTGCCGCAGCCCGAGTACAGACAGCTGCTGGTGGAGGCCATTCTGGTCCTCACCATGTTGGCAGACGTGGACATCCCGACCATCGGCTCCATCATACACGTAGAGAAGATAGTCCACCTCGCAAACGACATGTTCTACAAGGACCAGGTGAGGTTTAAGAGACACAACTCTAGAGTCCAGTCTCTCTCTGTCTGTCTGTCTGTCTGTCTGTCTGTCTCTCTTTCTCTCTCACTCTCTCTCTCCGTCCCTTTCTCTCTCTCTCCCTCTCTGTCTGTCTGTCTCTCTCACCCTCTCTCTCTCTCTCTCTCTCTCTCTCTCTCTCTCTCTCTCTCTCTCTCTCTCTCTCTGTGTTTTTATCTCAAGGATTTCAAAGAATATTTTCCTCACAAACCTCTACCTGTGTGTGCTTCAAAAGTTGTTTTAAGAATCTGGTGTAATGCCAGAGCAAGAACAAGCTTTGCTGAGTTTTGTTGGTTTCAGGCTGGTCCCGCAAGACATACATCAACCAGGTTACAGCTAAGTTGCTCCAATGTCCCTTGTTACCTGCCAGTTTACAGAAACACATACAACAGATTTCAACAGTACAGACAGGTCAGCACACACATTACAGACAGGTCAGCACACACAGTACAGACGTCGTACTGAGTTTTTTAATTCAAACTTTTTTTTTAAGTGATTTTGTTCGCCAGTTATCAGTTATAAAAGATAAAATAAGTTTCTCCTAGACCTCTTTTTAAATAGTTTTTAAAAGACACATCCAATATTAATATCTTTATGATCAAATGAATCAGCATACTTTCCTTATTATATCTAGAATTTATTCCCCCAGACGCACCTAGAACAAGCATTTTTCTTAGTTTTGTTGGTTTCTTTAGGCTGGAAAAAAAATTATATTAATCACATTATTATTATTTATTTTAATTCCCTTGCCTTCCCTCCCCCAGACGGACCTTGGAGCAGAGCAGCACATCCTGGAGAAGGACCCGTCGACCGGTGTGTGTCGGCTGCTGTACGACAGCGCCCCCAGTGGCCGCTATGGGAGCATGACGTACCTCACCAAGGCCGTGGCCGCTTACGTAGAAGACTTTCTGCCTAGTGGAGCCTGTGCAGTGCAGTGAGAAGCAAAAACAATATAGAATTATACCCTGCGTTCCAATTCACATACTTTTTTCTTTTTACTACAATACATACTAAAGTACAGAAGAGTTTTAGGGCCACAGGAGAGAAAAAAAAATCAGATAAGGAAGATTTTTTTTTCATTATGTTGAGAAATGTCGAGAATAAAGATGAATCTCCAAAATGCTATTGGAGTTAGTGGGGCATCTAGCTATTTTTGGCATACTGCATTTGATGTCTATGTATTGGGACATCCTAAGTCTTTTTCTGGTATACTGAATAGTAGGGAAGTATGGGGATTGGAACGCAGGGACAGTTACGATTTGAGATTTGGAATACATTAATAAATTAACATTAAATAAAATAGGCTGAGTTGTATATTGTCACTATGTGTGTGTGTTAGTGCAGAGTTAAAGGTGCTACGAGGAACTTTTAAATATTTCTGAAACAGTCAAATGTTTTACTATGATGGTCGTTTATTACATGTAACAGCAAACGAGACCATCAGTGCAAAGAAAAGCAATTTTTATATAGTTTTTCTTAATGCCTTTGTCATGGGTATACGCTCACCCAGGAACAACAGCTGGTGTAGTAAAAACACTACCGCTCATGTCCAAAGGGGGGGGCAAGAATGAACACAAACTGAACGTTCCTCGGAGCACCTTTAAATAGGAACATTGACTCAAATAAGTCATAGAAACATGTTACAGTTTGTTTTATTTAAAGGCTTGATGTGAATATCTGATCAAACTTCATAGAGGAATTTTCATACACGTCTGAATAAAATATGCGTATTTCGTTTGGATTTAATCTTAGTGCATTGAAGGGGCATTGTACGGAAGGCAACAAACTACGCAATTATTTTTAACTGTTATCTCATTACCTCGCGATCTTAAGAAAATATAATAATTGAGAACTCAAGATAACTAACCTTGTGCTTAGTAAATAATGGCATTAAAAATTATGATATAAATGTATTAATTAATTGATAAAAAAATATATGTTTATGTATTAATTTGAATAGTCGAAATAAATTTGATTTGACCCCGACGGTCTCATGAAGAAATTCAGTTTCTTTGCAGCTAAGTAAGTAAGTAACCACTGACTAACGTACGCATTTTCATATTTTTCATACTTTCTAAACATCAAATTTGATCATTTTTGAGTTCATAAATATCTCAAAAAGAGCCTAAAAAAATAAGTCCTATTTTTTAACTATGCAACTGTACCATAAAGTTGCACAAAAATCTAATTGATCGTAATCAACATCCGTCCTTAAAGAGCTACTTCACCGGTAGGAATATGAAGGTGTATTGAACTCTGAGATCCTATGTAGTATAAATGTGCAAACAAAATTGAAATTGGTTCATCCTAGTCTGAGAAAAGGCAGAAAGAGTGTTTTATGGTCTCACTGTCTAACCCTACATTTTTCTTACTGTGACATCACAGTAAGAAAAATGTAGGGTTGGGATTAACAGGACAGCTGGGCCAAGGGAAGACTGAGGGAAGAAAAACCTCATTCATTATATTATAATAGTGATTTTATAATGATAGAACGCCGGTTCCGTATTGGTGAAGTATTCCTTTAACGTTGCAGCTCACAAACTAAACCTCGTCTAACCTCCAGTCTAACATGCTGTAAGATGTATAAAATAATGAGAACTGTTAGAAATATCTATCTATTCATTTTGTAGTACTTACATGATAATTAAAGAATAGATAAAAACAAATGTCAGATGTGTTTTCAAGATACTATACATGTTCTTGATGCTTTAACATTGATGCACTTGTGTGTGTGTGTGTGTGTGTGTGTGTGTGTGTGTGTGTGCGGCGTGTGTGTGTGTGTGAAGTTTTATTTTAAACTATGCAAAAATGTGTTGGAAATGCAGTGTTCTAGATTTTTTTTTCTTCTTCTTAGTGATTTCTATGTCGTCCTTATATATACAATTTACATGACTGTCCCGTTAAAAAGGGAAATGCCTTATTACGGTTAACTGTGGCTAGATTGACATCTAATTTGAGTTTTTAAGTGTTAATGCAATACGACTTCAAGCTGTTTTCATCTGTATTGTTAAGAACACATTTTACCTTTTTAATTCTGCCGTCCAAATGTTTGGAAGATTTCAATAGTGATAAGTACATTGTGACAAAAACAAATGTAATTCAATAATGTTTTAAAGGTGCTACGAGGAACTTTTTAATATTTTTGAAACAGTCTCATTTTTCCTCTGATGATCATAAATGACATGTAACAGCAAAACGAGACCATCAGTGCAAAGAATGCTATTTTTTTTAATAGTTTTTCTTAATGCCTTTGTCATGGGTATACGCTCACCCAGGAACTACAGCTGGCATAGTAAAAACACCACCGTTTTTGTCCAAAGGGGAGATAAGAATTAACACAAAGTGAAAGTTCCTCGAACCAGCTTTTAACTTGAGGTATTAGTACAAAATTGTTCAATAACCCGCTGATACTGTAGAGGAGTTATTTGGTGATATTTTAAATTGTGAGCGTCACACTCCATCTGAACTACAATCAAAATGAAAGTGAGACATTTTTTCAATATAATCTGAAAATCGAAAAACAACAATCCACTGAACAACTGTTGGGTGTCTTGGGTTTTTGAAATGAATCTGTAATAAAACTTGCGAAAAAATACAATGTTTCTGAGTATTTGTTATTTCAAAATCACAGAGATGGGGAAGGAGCAGCTGTTGTTTGCTCATTGGTCATAATAAATAAACAAATAAAAAGTTGATATTGTCATGTGTTTTTTTTTTTTTTTTTAGCTGTATGTATTAGCTTGTTTTTATATAGCCTGTTATGAAGTGTAATTTTAGCATTATACTGTCAATTGTGGTGTACTTTGTTTGTGTGTGTGTGTGTGTGTGTGTGTGTGTGTGTGTGTGTGTGTGTGCCTTGTGCAAATTCTGCAACTTCTTTTCTGCTGCCTGTCTTGGCCAGGACTCCCTGTGAGAAGAGTTACTGTAACTCAATGGGACCTTCCTGGTGAAATAAAGGTTAAATGAAAAAAAAAATATATCATTGTATTAATATTTCTAATGACTTATTGGAGTTGGTTGATGTGGAGTTCCTTTTGATTCAATACAGATCATCATATAATATAAGATCTTTGTATGGAACAAATCTTAATTTAGTAACTAGCATTACCTAAAGCTGTTGGATACATAACATGGAGAACAAAAAGTGCAATATATATATCTCTGAAATATTATCAATTATATTATCAATACATCAAGTGTCTCAGTCACACTGAAGACCGTTTAAAGATACAAATGTTTTGTTCGCAAGTTTTTTTTTTTTTTTTTTGGTGCAGATAAACAAGATTAAAATGGCAAAAAGAAGTGCATAGACATACATAAATGCACGGGTGGGACAAAAGGTGGGACAAGTGGTTTAAGGCATCCAGCAGGTGGCACTACATGTGTACTGACTAACTGTAGTGTGATTATAGCTTGAGGTCAGGGCCATTCTCGATATTTACTCTGCTGTTTGAAGACTTGAATGTTGATATTTTATTGACATTAGGAAAAGCCCAAGGACCATTATGCTCATGGTATTTCTGTTGTCTTTCATTTGAGTGACGGTTGTTGGAGAAGAGCTTGTGTAATTTCCAAATACAATGCATTTAAAGTTTTTTTTGTCTGTAGTTTTTTCTAGAATCATATTTAGGGAGGGGGAGGGGGGAGGGGGGAGGGGGTGCTTGTGGTGTAGTGGTTAGAGCCCCTCGCCCCCCTCCATAGAGGCTCAGTCCTCTTCACAGCAGACCCGGTTTAGAATCTGGCCCATGGTCTCTCTCTGCCTCTCCATTTCATCTCTCTCTCCACACTGCCTTAACACAATGACAACTGGCTTTAGAATGGGGCTGGAGCAGGGGCGGATCTACCGGGGTGGCAACTGCCACCCTAAAAAAAGCCTTGCCACCCCAGCTGCCACCCCAGTTGTCAGCGCCAAATTAAACATTTATTTTTGGCTGTTAAGAGACATTTACGAGCGAGAGTTTCAAATGTCCGACTGCAAGTGAATGTAGCCAGGTAATATTGCCCCACCCCGATCCCCCGCGACCGACTCCCGAGATTCCTAACCGCTCCTAACGGCACTGATTTTGAATACAAGGAAGGCGTGCGAGAGCAAGAGTACCTATTTGCAGACCCATGGAGAAATGGAGCTCCACCGGAAGCCACGCCCCGAACTCATTTCATTGGTCAGAATTGTAACCTACTCTGAGTTTGTTTTCACTTTACGCTGCAGCTCCGACTGAAGAAAGAGTCACTGCCGCAACGCGACCCTGTAGAGTTTAAAGCAAAATCACTCCATAGAAATCTCCATCGGGATGTTTTTATCATTTCCTGATGATTTTACATTTGACCGATAATTTATCTGATCAGTAGCGTATTTCTCAGCCCTCGTGCCGTTCATATGCGGCCACCTTACACATCGTGAACATGCTCTACATTCAGATTTATAAACCTATTGTATTGTATGTATCTCATTATTTGTTTATTTATTAACAGGAGTTTTTTTAACGTCTGTGCCACTGAACATAGGCTATTTAGGCTATGCACAGGGGCGGATCTACCGGGGTGGCATGGGGTGGCAACTGCCACCCTAAAAAAAGCCTTGCCACCCCAGCTGCCACCCCGGTTGGCAGCGCCAAATTAAACATTTATTTCTGGCTGTTAAGAGACATTTATTTATTTATTTTAATTCCCTTGCCTTCCCTCCCCCAGACGGACCTTGGAGCAGAGCAGCACATCCTGGAGAAGGACCCGTCGACCGGTGTGTGTCGGCTGCTGTACGACAGCGCCCCCAGTGGCCGTTATGGGAGCATGACGTACCTCACCAAGGCCGTGGCCGCTTACGTAGAAGACTTTCTGCCTAGTGGAGCCTGTGCAGTGCAGTGAGAAGCAAAAACAATATAGAATTATACCCTGCGTTCCATTTCACATACTTTTTTCTTTTTACTACAATACATACTAAAGTACAGAAGAGTTTTAGGGCCACAGGAGAGAAAAAAAAATCAGATAAGGAAGATTTTTTTTTCATTATGTTGAGAAATGTCGAGAATAAAGATGAATACTCCAAAATGCTATTGGAGTTAGTGGGGCATCTAGCTATTTTTGGCATACTGCATTTGATGTCTATGTATTGGGACATCCTAAGTCTTTTTCTGGTATACTGAATAGTAGGGAAGTATGGGGATTGGAACGCAGGGACAGTTACGATTGAGATTTGGAATAAATTAATAAATTAACATTAAATAAAATAGGCTGAGTTGTATATTGTCACTATGTGTGTGTTAGTGCAGAGTTTAAGGAGCTACGAGGAACTTTTAAATATTTCTGAAACAGTCAAATGTTTTACTATGATGGTCGTTTATTACATGTAACAGCAAGCGAGACCATCAGTGCAAAGAAAAGCAATTTTTATATAGTTTTTCTTAATGCCTTTGTCATGGGTATACGCTTAACCCAGGAACAACAGCTGGTGTAGTAAAAACACTACCGCTCATGTCCAAAGGGGGGGGCAAGAATGAACACAAACTGAAAGTTCCTCGGAGCACCTTTAAATAGGAACATTGACTCAAATAAGTCATAGAAACATGTTACAGTTTGTTTTATTTAAAGGCTTGATGTGAATATCTGATCAAACTTCATTGAGGAATTTTCATACACGTCTGAATAAAATATGCGTATTTCGTTTGGATTTAATCTTAGTGCATTGAAGGGGCATTGTACGGAAGGCAACAAACTACGCAATTATTTTTAACTGTTATCTCATTACCTCGCGATCTTAAGAAAATATAATAATTGAGAACTCAAGATAACTAACCTTGTGCTTAGTAAATAATGGCATTAAAAATTATGATATAAATGTATTAATTAATTGATAAAAAAATATATGTTTATGTATTAATTTGAATAGTCGAAATAAATTTGATTTGACCCCGACGGTCTCATGAAGAAATTCAGTTTCTTTGCAGCTAAGTAAGTAAGTAACCACTGACTAACGTACGCATTTTCATATTTTTCATACTTTCTAAACATCAAATTTGATCATTTTTGAGTTCATAAATATCTCAAAAAGAGCCTAAAAAAATAAGTCCTATTTTTTAACTATGCAACTGTACCATAAAGTTTCACAAAAATCCAATTGATCGTAATCAACATCCGTCCTTAAAGAGCTACTTCACCGGTAGGAATATGAAGGTGTATTGAACTCTGAGATCCTATGTAGTATAAATGTGCAAACAAAATTGAAATTGGTTCATCCTAGTCTGAGAAAAGGCAGAAAGAGTGTTTTATGGTCTCACTGTCTAACCCTACATTTTTCTTACTGTGACATCACAGTAAGAAAAATGTAGGGTTGGGATTAACAGGACAGCTGGGCCAAGGGAAGACTGAGGGAAGAAAAACCTCATTCATTATATTATAATAGTGATTTTATAATGATAGAACGCCGGTTCCGTATTGGTGAAGTATTCCTTTAACGTTGCAGCTCACAAACTAAACCTCGTCTAACCTCCAGTCTAACATGCTGTAAGATGTATAAAATAATGAGAACTGTTAGAAATATCTATCTATTTATTTTGTAGTACTTACATGATAATTAAAGAATAGATAAAAACAAATGTCAGATGTGTTTTCAAGATACTATACATGTTCTTGATGCTTTAACATTGATGCACTTGTGTGTGTGTGTGTGTGTGTGTGTGTGTGTGTGTGTGTGTGTGTGTGTGTGTGTGTGTGTGTGTGTGTGTGTGTGTGCCGGCGTGTGTGTGTGTGTGCAGTTTTATTTTAAACTATGCAAAAATGTGTTGGAAATGCAGTGTTCTAGATTTTTTTTTCTTCTTCTTAGTGATTTCTATGTCGTCCTTATATATACAATTTACATGACTGTCCCGTTAAAAAGGGAAATGCCTTATTACGGTTGACTGTGGCTAGATTGACATCTAATTTGAGTTTTTAAGTGTTAATGCAATACGACTTCAAGCTGTTTTCATCTGTATTGATAAGAACACATTTTACCTTTTTAATTCTGCCGTCCAAATGTTTGGAAGATTTCAATAGTGATAAGTACATTGTGACAAAAACAAATAGAAGGAATAAACAAACGTAATTCAATAATGTTTTAAAGGTGCTACGAGGAACTTTTTAATATTTGTGGAACAGTCTCATTTTCCCTCTGATGATCATAAATGACATGTAACAGCAAAACGAGACCATCAGTGCAAAGAATGCTATTTTTTTAATAGTTTTTCTTAATGCCTTTGTCATGGGTATACGCTCACCCAGGAACTACAGCTGGCATACTAAAAACACCACCGTTTTTGTCCAAAGCGGAGATAAGAATTAACACAAAGTGAAAGTTCCTTGAAGCAGCTTTTAACTTGAGGTATTAGTACAAAATTGTTCAATAATCCGCTGATACTGTAGAGGAGTTATTTGGTGATATTTTAAATTGTGAGCGTCACACTCCATCTGAACTACAATCAAAATGAAAGTGAGACATTTTTTCAATATAATCTGAAAATCGAAAAACAACAATCCACTGAACAACTGTTGGGTGTCTTGGGTTTTTGAAATGAATCTGTAATAAAACTTGCGAAAAAATACAATGTTTCTGAGTATTTGTTATTTCAAAATCACAGAGATGGGGAAGGAGCAGCTGTTGTTTGCTCATTGGTCATAATAAATAAACAAATAAAAAGTTGATATATGTTTTAAATATGTCATGTGTTTTTTTTTTTTTTTTAGCTGTATGTATAAGCTTGTTTTTATATAGCCTGTTATGAAGTGTAATTTTAGCATTATACTGTCAATTGTGGTGTACTTTGTTTGTGTGTGTGTGTGTGTGTGTGTGTGTGTGTGTGTGTGTGTGTGTGTGTGTGCAAATTCTGCAACTTGGGATGGTATAGGGGTTTTTTTTTTTTTCTAAAACAAAAAACGAATTTGTTTTTTTTTTTTTTTTTAAACCCACCCACCCACACACACACACACCCAAAAACAGAAACAGCCACCCCAGGGGGGGGGGAGGAGCAGGAGGGGGGAAGATAAAAAAAAAAAAAAAAATAAATAGGGGGGGGAGGGGGGGGGGGAGTGTCCTGCCCAGGGACACTTCGGGAGGGGGGGGGGGGGGGGGGAACCCCCCCCCCACCCCCCCACCCGGGGGGCGACCCCCCCCCCCTCGCCACCACCGCCCCTCTTTTCTGCTGCCTGTCTTGGCCAGGACTCCCTGTGAGAAGAGTTACTGTAACTCAATGGGACCTTCCTGGTGAAATAAAGGTTAAATGAAAAAAAAAATATATCATTGTATTAATATTTCTAATGACTTATTGGAGTTGGTTGATGTGGAGTTCCTTTTGATTCAATACAGATCATCATATAATATAAGATCTTTGTATGGAACAAATCTTAATTTAGTAACTAGCATTACCTAAAGCTGTTGGATACATAACATGGAGAACAAAAAGTGCAATATATATATCTCTGAAATATTATCAATTATATTATCAATACATCAAGTGTCTCAGTCACACTGAAGACCGTTTAAAGATACAAATGTTTTGTTCGCAAGTTTTTTTTTTTTTTTTTTGGTGCAGATAAACAAGATTAAAATGGCAAAAAGATGTGCATAGACATACATAAATGCACGGGTGGGACAAGAGGTGGGACAAGTGGTTTAAGGCATCCAGCAGGTGGCACTACATGTGTACTGACTAACTGTAGTGTGATTATAGCTTGAGGTCAGGGCCATTCTCGATATTTACTCTGCTGTTTGAAGACTTGAATGTTGATATTTTATTGACATTAGGAAAAGCCCAAGGACCATTATGCTCATGGTATTTCTGTTGTCTTTCATTTGAGTGACGGTTGTTGGAGAAGAGCTTGTGTAATTTCCAAATACAATGCATTTAAAGTTTTTTTTGTCTGTAGTTTTTTCTAGAATCATATTTAGGGAGGGGGGGGGGGGGAGGGGGAGGGGGTGCTTGTGGTGTAGTGGTTAGAGCCCCTCGCCCCCCTCCATAGAGGCTCAGTCCTCTTCACAGCAGACCCGGTTTAGAATCTGGCCCATGGTCTCTCTCTGCCTCTCCATTTCATCTCTCTCTCCACACTGCCTTAACACAATGACAACTGGCTTTAGAATGGGGCTGGAGCAGGGGCGGATCTACCGGGGTGGCAACTGCCACCCTAAAAAAAGCCTTGCCACCCCAGCTGCCACCCCAGTTGTCAGCGCCAAATTAAACATTTATTTTTGGCTGTTAAGAGACATTTACGAGCGAGAGTTTCAAATGTCCGACTGCAAGTGAATGTAGCCAGGTAATATTGCCCCACCCCATCCCCCCGACCCACACCCCCAGACTCCAAACCCCACCCAACGGCACAGATTTTTAATACAAGGAAGGCGTGCGAGAGCAAGAGTACCTATTTGCAGACCCATGGAGAAACGGACCTCCACCGGAAGCCACGAACTCATTTCATTGGTCAGAATTGTAACCTACTCTGAGATTGTTTTCACTTTACGCTGCAGCTCCGACTGAAGAAAGAGTCACTGCCGCAACGCGACCCTGTACAGTTTAAAGCAAAATCACTCCATAGAAATCTCCATCGGGATGTTTTTATCATTTCCTGATGATTTTACATTTGACCGATCATTTATCTGATCAGTAGCGTATTTCTCAGCCCTCGTGCCGTTCATATGCGGCCACCTTACACATCGTGAACATGCTCTACATTCAGATTTATAAAACCTATTGTATTGTATGTATCTCATTATTTGTTTATTTATTAACAGGAGTTTTTTTAACGTCTGTGCCACTGAACATAGGCTATTTAGGCTATGCACAGGGGCGGATCTACCGTGGCATGGGTGGCAAATGCCACCCTAAAAAGCCTTGCCACCCCAGCTGCCACCCCGGTTGGCAGCGCCTAAATTAAACATTTATTTCTGGCTGTTAAGAGACATTTATTTATTTATTTTAATTCCCTTGCCTTCCCTCCCAGACGGACCTTGGAGCAGAGCAGCATCCTGGAGAAGGACCCGTCGGTGTGTGTCGGCTGTGCCAGGCACGGTTGAAGTGCCCCCAGTGGCCGTTATGGGAGCATGACGTACCTCACCACGGCAAGCCGTGGCCGTTTACGTAGAAGACTTTCTGCCTAGTGGAGCCTGTGCAGTGCAGTGAGAAGCAAAAACAATATAGAATTATACCCTGGGCGCTCCACCACATACTTTTTTCTTTTTACTACACTACATACTAAAGTACAGAAGAGTTTTAGGGCCACAGGAGAGAAAAAAATCAGATAAGGAAGATTTTTTCATTATGTTGAGAAATGTCAAGAATAAAGATGAATACTCCAAAATGCTATTGGAGTTAGTGGGGCATCTAGGTATTTTTGGCATACTGCATTTGATGTCTATGTATTGGGACATCCTAAGTCTTTTTCTGCTATACTGAATAGGAAGTATGGGGATTGGAACGCAGGGACAGTTAATATTGAGATTTGGAAAAATTAATAAATTAACATTAAATAAAATAGGCTGAGTTGTAATATTGTCACTATGTGTGTGTTAGTGCAGAGTTTAAGGTGCTACGAGGAACTTTTAAATATTTCTGAAACAGTCAAATGTTTTCCTCTGATGATCATAAATGACATGTAACAGCAAACGAGACCATCAGTGCAAAGAAAGCTATTTTTATATAGTTTTTCTTAATGCCTTTGTCATGGGTATACGCTCAACCCAGGAACAACAGCTGGTGTAGTAAAAACACTAACACATGTCCAAAGGGGGGGCAAGAATGAACACAAACTGAAAGTTCCTCGGAGCACCTTTAAATAGGAACATTGAATCAAATAAGTCATAGAAACATGTTACAGTTTGTTTTATTTAAAGGCTTGATGCGAATATCTGATCAAACTTCATTGAGGAATTTTCATACACGTCTGAATAAAATATGATTTCATGGATTTAATCTTAGTGCATTGAAGGGGCATTGTACGGAAGGCAACAAACTACTGCTTAATTATTTTTAACTGTTATCTCATTACCTCGCGATCTTAAGAAAATATAATAATTGAGAACTCAAGATAACTAACCTTGTGCTTAGTAAATAATGGCATTAAAAATTATGATATAAATGTATTAATTAATTGATTAAAAAATATATGTTTATGTATTAATTTGAATAGTCGAAATAAATTTGATTTGACCCCGACGGTCTCACATGAAGAAATTCAGTTTCTTTTGCAGCTAAGTAAGTAAGTAACCACTGACTAACGTACGCATTTTCATATTTTTCATACTTTCTAAACATCAAATTTGATCATTTTTGAGTTCATAAATATCTCAAAAGAGCCTAAAAAATAAGTCCTATTTTTAACCATGCAACTGTACCATAAAGCCCACAAAAATCTAATTAATAAACATCGTCCTTAAAAGAAGCTACTTCACGGGTAGAGTATATAGAATATATGTGGACACTCTCGAGATCACTATGTAGTATAAATATTGAAGCAAAATTGAAATTGGTTCATCTATAGTCACAGAGAAAAAGGCAGTCTAACTGTCTCTAACCTACATTTTCTTACTGTGACATCACCAGTAAGAAAAATGTAGGGTTGGTCTTCGGTTCATTTCGGGTAAAGGGAAGACTGAGGAAAACCTCATTCATTATATTATAATAGTGATTTTATCATGTTAGACGGTTCTCATTGGTTAAGTATTCCTTTAACGTTTACGCTCCTACAAACTAAACCTCGTCTAACCTCCAGTCTAACATGCTGTAAGATGTATAAAATAATTGAGAACTGTTAGAAATATCTATCTATTGATTTTTAGTACTTACATGATAATTAAAGAATAGATAAAAACAAAATGTCAGATCTGTTTCAAGATACTATACATGTTCTTGATGCTTTAACATTGATGCACTTGTGTGTGTGTGTGTGTGTGTGTGTGTGTGTGTGTGTGTGTGTGTGTGTGTGTCCGGCGTGTGTGTGTGTGTGCAGTTTTATTTTAAACTATGCAAAAATGTGTTGGAAATGCAGTGTTCTAGATTTTTTTTCTTTTTCTTAGTGATTTCTATGTCGTCCTTATATATACAATTTACATGACTGTCCCGTTAAAAGGGAATGCCTTATTACGGTTAACTGTGGCTAGATTGACATCTAATTTGAGTTTTTAAGTGTTAATGCAATACGACTTCAAACTGTTTTCATCTGTATTGTTGAGAACACATTTTACCTTTAATTCTGCCAGTCCGAAATGTTTGGAAGATTTCAATAGTGATAAGTACCATTGTGACAAAAACAAATGTAATCCAATACATGTTTAAGGGCATACTGGAGGAACTTTATTTATTTCTGGAACAAATCTCATTTTCCCTCTGATGATCATAAATGACATGTAAGCAAAACAGACCATCAGTGCAAAGAATGCTATTTTTTTAATAGTTTTTCTTAATGCCTTTGTCAGTGGGTATAAGCTCATCCCGGACCTACAGCTGGCATAGTAAAAACACCACCGTTTTTGTCCAAAGGGGAGATAAGAATTCGCTGCATAAAGGAAAGTTCACTCGAACCAGCTTTTAACTTGAGGTATTAGTACAAAATTGTTCAATAACCATGCTGATGCTGTAGAGTAGTTATGGTGATATTTTAAATTGTGAGCGTCACCTCCATCTAGAACTACAATCATAAGAAAGTGGGACATTGTACTTCAAACCTATAATCTGAAAATCGAAAAACAACAATCCACTGAGCAACTGTTGGGTGTCTTGGGTTTTGGATGATCTATAATAAAAAACTGCGAAAAAATACAATGTTTCTGAGTATTGTTATTTCAAAATCAAGAGATGGGGAAGGAGTAGCTGTTGTTTGCTCATTGGTCATAATAAATAAAACAAATGATAAAAAGTTGATGTTAATGCATGTGTGTTTTTTTGTTTTTTAGCTTATGTATTCTCTTGTTTTAATATAGCCTGTTATGAAGTGTAATTTTAGCATTATACTGTCAATTGTGGTGTACTTTGTTTGTGTGTGTGTGTGTGTGTGTGTGTGTGTGTGTGTGTGTGTGTGTGGTGGCCTTATGCAAATTCTGCAACTTCTATTCTGCACTGCCTTTTGCCTGTCTTGGCCAGTATTCCTGTGAATAGAGAGTTACTTGTAACTCAATGGGACCTTCCTGGTGAAATTGGTTGATGTGGAGTTTCCTTTTGATTCAATACAGATCATCATATAATATAAGATCTTTGTATGGAACAAATCTTAATTTGGCCAACTAGCATTACCTAAAGCTGTTGGATACCTATCATGGAGAACAAAAAGTTCAATATATATATCTCTGAAATATTATCAATTATATTATCAATACATCAAGTGTCTCAGTCACACTGAGTACCGTTTAAAGATACAAATGTTTTGTTCGCAAGTTTTTTTTTTTTTTTTTGTGCAGATAAACAAGATTAAAATGGCAAAAAGATGTGCATAGACATACAGAAATGCACGGAGTGGAACAAGGTGGGACAAGTGGTTTAAGACATCCTTAGGTGGCATACATGTGTACTGACTAACTGTAGTGTGATTATAGCTTGGTCAGGGCCATTCTCTATTTACTCTGCTGTTTGAAGACTTGAATATTTATTTTATTGACATTATGGGAAAAGCCAAGGACCATTATGCTCATGGTATTTCTGTTATTTTCATTTTGGTTATGGTTGTTGGAAAGAGCTTATTGTAATTTCCAAATACAATGCATTTAAAGTTTTTTTTGTCTGTAGTTTTTTCTAGAATCATATTTACTTAGGGAGGGGGAGGGGCGAGGGGGAGGGGGTGCTGTGGTGTAGTGGTTAGAGCCCCTCCTCCTGTCCTTATCTGGGGCTCAGTCCTCTTCACAGCAGACCCGGTTTAGAATCTGAAAGCCCCATGGTCTCTCTCTGCCTCTCATTTCATCCCTCTCCACACTGCCTTAACACAATGACAAACACAAAGCTTTATGAATGGGGCTGGAGCAGGGAAGCAGGATCTACCGGGGTGGCAACTGCCACCTAAAAAAACACTTGCCACCCCAGCTGCCACCCTGAAGTTGTCCAGCCAAATTAAACATTTACGGCTGTTAAGAGACATTTACGAAGCCAGAGTTTCAAATGTCCGACTGCACAGAACAAAGATGTAGCCAGGTAATATTGCCCCACCCCAGTCCCCAGCGACCGACTCCCGAGATTCCTAACCGCTCTATATGTGGCTGATTTTCCAGACAAGGAAAGGAATTATCTTGGGTAAAAGCGTACCTATTTGCAGGCCCATGGAGAAATGGAGCTCCACCGGAAGCCACGCCCGAACTCATTTCATTGGTCCAGAATTATAACCTACTCTGAGTTTGTTTTCCACTTTGCACGCTGCAGCTCCGACTGATAAGAGTCACTGCTGACAGCACGATCTGTACGGTTTAAAGCAAATCCTCCATACAAATCTCAATGGGGATGTTTTTATCATTTCCTGATGATTTTACATTTATGACAGATCATTTATCTGATCAGTAGCGTATTTCTCAGCCCTCGTGCACAGTTTCATGGCATCTTTGAGACCACTTTACACATCGTGAACATGCTCCCATTCAGATTTATAAACCTATTCTTATTATCTACATTATTTGTTTATTTATTAACAGGAGTTTTTTTTAACGTCTGTGCCACTGAACATAGGCTATTTAGGCTATGCACAGGGCGGATCTACCGGGGTGGCAGGGGTGCAACTGCCACCCTAAAAAAAGCCTTGCCACCCCAGCTGCCACCCTAGTTGTCAGCGCCAAATTAAACATTTATTTTTGGCTGTTAAGAGACATTTACGAGCGAGAGTTTCAAATGTCCGACTGCAAGTGAATGTAGCCAGGTAATATTGCCCCACCCCGATCCCCCGCGACCGACTCCCGAGATTCCTAACCGCTCCTAACGGCACTGATTTTGAATACAAGGAAGGAGTGCGAGAGCAAAAGTACCTATTTGCAGACCCATGGAGAAATGGAGCTCCACCGGAAGCCACGCCCCGAACTCATTTCATTGGTCAGAATTGTAACCTACTCTGAGTTTGTTTTCACTTTACGCTGCAGCTCCGACTGAGAAAGAGTCACTGCCGCAACGCGACCCTGTACAGTTTAAAGCAAAATCACTCCATAGAAATCTCCATCGGGATGTTTTTATCATTTCCTGATGATTTTACATTTGACCGATAATTTATCTGATCAGTAGCGTATTTCTCAGCCCTCGTGCCGTTCATATGCGGCCACCTTTACACATCGTGAACATGCTCTACATTCAGATTTATAAACCTATTGTATTGTATGTATCTCATTATTTGTTTATTTATTAACAGGAGTTTTTTTTAACGTCTGTGCCACTGAACATAGGCTATTTAGGCTATGCACAGGGGCGGATCTACCGGGGGGGGCATGGGGTGGCAACTGCCACCCTAAAAAGCGCCTTGCCACCCCAGCTGCCACCCCCAGTTGGCAGCGCCAAATTAAACATTTATTTCTAGCTGTTAAGAGACATTTACGAGCGTGAGTTTCAAATGTCCGACTGCAAGTGAATGCAGCCAGGTAATATTTCCCCAACCCGATCCCCCCGACCCACTCCCGAGACTCCTAACCCCCCCCAACGGCACTGATTTTGAATACAAGGAAGGCGGGGAAGAGACGGATCCAAACCTCTAGACTAACGAAGCAAGCAGCACAGGAGAGACTACACTCTCCAGGTATTACTGATCAACTGTCTATCTATGAAGAAATGACAATAATGAGAAAAGAGCAGGGCTAATGTAGTGGTAGTTTTCCTATAAAGTTATTATGTTGCTGTGTTGTGACAATGCCTAGCCCTAGAGGTTAATAATAACGTTAGGAACTCGTGAATGCTTCGGAAAAACTACAATAACGTTCACATGAGCGACGATTGTGCACTACTGTAGGCTACTGATCCAAATTCCACAACTCATTACTTGTTTTACAGTTTAGTACAATATTTATTCAGTTATATTTGGTTGCTTAACCTTAAGTCAGCCCAGGCAGGACAGGATAGTTAAGTTTCGTTTTTCATCTCCGTGTTGGACAGTTGTTTGCTCAGCTGAAGGGCTCGAGCCTCACGGAGCAGACAGCGCGAGTCAGTCTAAAGTCAACGAGGATCACTCTCAAATCAAAAAGCTAAATTAAAAAATAAAGCTATCTCTTCCTCCCTCTGTCCACTGCACACTCAGTCACTAGTAGCTTAAAGGAAGTACATGAGGATTAAAACCTCATTTTGCACTTTGTTATTTTTGAATATTTGAAGATTGCAGGCAAGTAAAATACCACCCAGCCACTACATTCTCAATGATAGACGTGAATAATCACTTCTTATTTTTTTACAATCTAAACCAATTTGTTTTTAACAATAGAGGAGAATCAATATTTGAAAGCAATAAAGAATGCATGATATTACTGCATTGTATTCTATTCTATTGTTGTCACTGGGAACCTAAATGTTGTCAATTACTTTACATAAACTTGATGCAAACAAATTCACCAGAATGCAGGAAATGAAGTGATGAATGCTCCCCCCAGACCTCCCATTTAAAAAGTATCCTAAACCAAGGTTTAATCATAACCTACACCCTTAAAATTAATTAATTATTTTGTTTAATTGTATATATAGGCCTTTGTATAAGGATACTTCCTAATTCTTATCACACTATTTTAAATTAAAGTCTTAGGTCGTGCTTATCAATTGCTCATAATAACCAGTAGGCCTATTTCTGTGTTGGACATTACTGAACCTCTTCCCATTTACAGTGTGTTTAACAGGTCACTGTTTGTGACCAAACATAGGAACATGCCACACAATATTTTTATGAATGATTTTATCTGTATTGTATGTAAATTACTAGAGTATTTGAATAACTTGATATTTGCACTCAAGTTAGACTGATGATTGACAGCTGATGGGAGTATCTCATATTAACACAGTATCTCATATTAACACAGACAAATACCAAAGACTCACTTGTTAACTAATTACTTATATGCTAGCCATTATATTCTTCCCTATATAGAAACATGTTTGTACTCACCCAAGCACCATTGTTACTTGCGTTGCCGTTTGACATGGCTAAAACCTGATTTGCCTTCCTGCATCAGTCAGGGGTATCCAAGGCAACAAGCTAATATTCCCACTAGCTCTCTTTGTTTGAACGCGATCTAGCATCTATGATCGATTGCTCTTCCTTGGGTCCCCAAAGTTTTACTCTGAATTTCATACATGGGATTTTGCAGTTGAATTTGGCACGTTGAATTTTTTAACGTTGAATATTTGATTTTGAATTTGAGAACATTGTAAAATAAAGGTGAAAATTTGTTGTTTAAAATGTAATGAGTTAAATTCAGAGGCAAAAAAAATCAGATACATATTTCAATGCTGCAAAAAATTCAGATACATTATTTCAATGCATAGATATTCAGTGCTTAAAATTCAATGGCTTTTTATTTTCAAAATCCGATGACACTCATTTACTTCCATACGTTTTTCATCTCCGTGTCGGACAGCTGTTCGCTCAGCTGAAGGGCTCGAGCCTCACGGAGCAGACAGCGGGAGTCAGTCTAAAAGTCAGCGAGGATCACTCTCAAATCAAAAAGCTAAATCATAAAATAAAGCTATCTCTTCCTCCCTCTGTCCACTGCACACTTAGTCACTAGTAGCTTAAAGGAAATACATGAGGATTAAAACCTCATTTTGCACTTTATTATTTAATATTTGAAGATTGCATGCAAGTAAAATACCACCAGCCACTACATTCTCAATGATAGACGTGAATAATCACTTCTTCTTTTTTTCTAAACCAATTTGTTTTTAACAATAGAGGAGAATAAATATTTGAAAGCAATAAAGAATGCATGATATTACTGCATTGTATTCTATTCTATTGTTGTCACTGGGAACCTAAATGTTGTCAATTACTCTACATAAACTTGATGCAAACAATTCACCAGAATGCAGGAAATGAAGTGATGAATGCTCAAAAATTTCTGGGGGGGCACCCCCACACCCCCCATTTAAAAGGTGTCCTAAACCAAGGTTTAATCATAACCTATACCCTTGAAATTCATTAATTATTTTGTTTAATTTTATCTATAGGCCTTTGTATAAGGATATACTTCCTAATTCTTATCACACTATTTTAAATTAAAGTCTTAGGTTGTGCTTATCAATTGCTCATAATAACCAGTAGGCCTATTTCTGTGTTGGACATTACTGAACCTCTTCCCATTTACAGTGTGTTTAACAGGTCACTGTTTGTGACCAAACATGGGAAAATGCCACACAATATTTATATGAATGATTTTATCTGTATTGTATGTAAATTACTAGAATATTTGAATAACTTGATATTTGCACTCAAGTTAGACTGATGATTGACAGCTGATGGGAGTATCTCATATTAACACAGACAAATACCAGAGACTCACTGTTAACTAAGTGCTTATTGCAGCCCTATTTGAATAGCTTTTGAGCCCCATGCTGGTGTATTAGTGCAGGTGTTTGTTGTGAGGCAGGTAATGTAGTAATTATTCAGTAATAATAATCTTTAAAATTGTCTGACACCTTTTATGTTTAAATGTAAGGCTTCACTCGTGCTACAATACATTAAGTATGATGTTATTTAGTCAACATATCTAAATGTGGGGGCTTTCCCAAGTACATATTTATTTATATGGCTTTAATTAAAATCTCCTGCCACCCTCTTGCCACCCCATGAATATTTTTCTAGATCCGCCCCTGGACAAGGCTGTTTTAAGGGAGTCATAGTTAATATACTGTAGATAGAGTCTGGCTTATATGTTAAAGGTGCTCCAAGGAACTTTCAGTTTCTGTTCATTCTTGCACCCCCTTTGGACAAAAGCAGTAGTGTTTTTACTACACCAGCTGTTGTTCCTGGTTGAGCGTATACCCATGACAAAGGCATTAAGAAAAACTATATAAAAACAGTATTATTTGCACTGATGGTCTTGTTCGCTGTTACATGTCATTTATGATCATCAGAGGAAAAATTAGACTCTTTCAGAAATATTTAAAAGTTCCTCATATTATTTGTAGCTTGTTTAGAAAGGTTTTAAAATGATAAAGTAAGAATATACTTAACAAAAACCTGTGTTTAAAACAGTCTACAGTACATAAGAGTGGACACAAAAAATAAATTACATTACTGGCTTTGCAATAAAAGTGTTTTATAAGGATATATTTAAGATAAGACATGTATAATTCATGCACAGGGAGTTAGTGCAGGGTTTTTCCTGCATTCAAAAATTTTTGGCGCCCGCCAAAGGAATTTTAGCGCCCCCCAAAGGAATTTTAGCGCCCCCCAAAGGAAAATCCTCAGCGCCAAAGTGTTTTTTTTTTTTTAATATAGATAAATAAATAAAAATCTACTTAAAACGGCTCCAAATGTGTTTCCATTTCCGCGCCATTCCAGTCATATTACTGGCAATCTCAGTTGTAAAAAAAGAAATCAGGTCGGGGATTATCGTTATTAAACTATCATTGTTCCGCTCGCCGGGGCATGCAGGCTTATAAATGCAGCAAACCCTTTCAGCCGTGAGCTCCGCTCGGCCCCTCCCTCACCTGATAGTTTCGCTAACGGCTAGTCCAGAGAGTACAAGGGAGATGTTGCGCATTGCCGGGTGTTTTGAAAAACTTCTAGATGACGAGAATAAAGGTAAAACTAATTGTGTTGTCTGAAAACACTTCAGACTCGCAACAAACTTAAAAAAATTGCAAGATTTGTCACACGCGGACACGCGAGTAACATGACATACGCGACCGAGAGACAGAGAGAGAAAGAAAAGTGATATGCGACCTGATCTGCACCTTTAAACATCCCGACCAATTTGTTTATTCACTTTAAGTCGAGTTATAGTGGTCTATGACCAAGCAATCAATGAATAAAAACACAGGAAGTTTAAAGCTCCTTAACTCCTGCCATCACAACTGTCAACACTACAATGCAACTGCCTATCCAGCCAGCTCCATGACATAAATAAATCATGCCCTTACATTCAATGCTAGCAAAAGACGTGCCCTATCAACACCATTTACAACTGGTTATTTTTATTTTGACATATTTTCATTAAATTATTAAAAATATGTTTCACTTATTTAGCCTATTTCTATTCTCCCTGTTTTCAGTTCAATTAGACCTTTGTTTGAAGTCCAAAGTCATGGTGTTTTTAGAAAAAAACCTTGTTAAAAGTAAAATAAATGCATAATGTTCTTAAATCAATGATTAACTGTCTTTAATAATCGTGATAACACAATGTGATTACTCAAAATAATCATGATTATGATTTTTTCATAATCGAGCAGCCCTACCTTCTTCCATGGTTTAGATCAATTAAAGTATTAAACAGGTAGGCCTAGTCATTATTAGTATTTTGACTTCATATCTACAGGTTGTTTATTGTGATTTCATAAGCGTCAGTGAGCTCCATGGTAACGCAGTGATTGACAGGCTGACTGAAATGCTCTTGAGCTGGACAGAAACTCCCCTCTCCCAACCCAACACCCCTCTTAAAATACACAAACCGTTTGCCTTTACTGTCGCGACCCCAAAAAAAGTCGGTCGCGTACTGACCCCCCAAAGGCCCATTCTGAGCCAGGAAAAACCCTGAGTTAGTGATGTATATTCTTGTCTCATTATGCCTGACGATACGCAGGACAGATGTGTTACTGTAACATTTGTTTATAGAGTGACTGGAAATCGTTAAAGTTTTACGGGACCTCCATGGTCATTTACTGCTGGGATTTCAGGAATGTGTGTTTGTGTGTGAGGGGTTGTCATGTCCTTGCTAATCTCTTGTGACACGATATGTTCTGAAACCCTACAGACTCACACAAACACACACACACACACACACACACACACACACACACACACACACACACACACACACATGCGCTGAAGCAAACTTAAGCCAGCCTGTTTCCGATAAATGTTACACAGGGCAGGGAAGAAATGACCCATGCAAGAAATTGGCATTTGAGTTGTGTCTATGGCTCTTGTGTGTGTGTGTGTGTGTGTGTGTGTGTGTGTGTGTGTGTGTGTGTGTGTGTGTGTGTGAGTGAGTGAGTGAGTGAGCGAGCGAGCGAGTGAGTGAGCGAGCGAGCGAGTGAGAGAGTGAGCGAGTGAGTGAGTGAGTGAGTGAGTGAGAGAGAGAGAGAGAGCGACAGAGAGAGAGAGTGGAAAGAAATGAGTCAGCCAGACACATGTTTGCATTTACTGTATGCTGCTGTGTCATAGTTTTTTCGATTGTGTCATAGTGCTGATGGTGAAGAACATTCAGTATCTAACTTTTTGTGTTTATTAGAATCATTTACTAAAGAAATAAGTCAGCACATCCTTGATTTGAGATACAGGAACCTTCAAATGTGTTCTGTAATATACCTTTTTAGAAATGTATTCATTTTCTATTAAGCTAATCAATAAATCAAGTACTCAATCCTGCACTGCATGCAATAAAAAACAATAAGCTGTTTATGGACGTCTTTTATTTTTTTATGCACCTCAAGAAGAAGCTCATTTTTATGGTGGTGTACATTGTATAATGACAAAAAAATATTTATATTCTATTATAGCGGGCCTATAGCATATCAGGCATATCGCTAACATTATCATGCCTATGCTAATGTTTACAATAGCATAGGACAACACACACACAACTCTACTGCAACTTCACCATTATGCCCTCTGGACGTATAGGTACCTAAAGGTCCCTGTTGTGCAGAAGGGCTCAATATGGCAAAAGCCTGGTGCCTGCAGCTATAGCATCACTAAAGGCCAAGATAAATGCCTCCAGTCTCACTCTGTCTACACATTCTGTCTGCATTTTATTTCTGTTGTGTTTGTTATCTATTTGTTATTAACTGTCGCCATGCGGTCCGTACCTGTACTTGTGATGTGAAAAATAATTTCCCCTTAGGGACAATAAAGTCTAAACTCTAACATGCCTTTAGTGGCCTTTGAAGTTCTGTTTCAGGTATTCAAACAGTTTGTCCGGAGACTGGCTTCATATGTATCTAGATAAGACCCCGACATTCGCAGGTTCACGAGTCTCATGGGTGAGATTTGTCTAGACATGTCTGAAATAACGAAAGGGCACAGAGGGGACAGCACTGTGTGGTAGATATAGCAGCTAAAAAGTTAGAAAAACTTTTTTGACCTTTGTTTGAATCACGCAAGTTTCAATTTCTTTTCTTTTTTTTAATATATTTTTTTTGGCATTTTTATGCTTTAATGACAGTGTAGAGACAGAGTTGAAATGGGGCAGAGAGGGGAGTGACATGCAGAGAACGACCGCGGGCTGGAATCGAACCCAGGTCCGCTGCTGGCCAAGGCCCATGGGGGGGACGCCCTACCAACTGAGCTAAGGGCGCCCCTGCAAGTTTCAATTTCTGATTGAAAACGAGGCAATGGATTCCGATTTGTCGCTTTAATTTCTCCAGTTTTTCCCAAAGGACCAATTAAATTAATAATCGCCTGTCTTTCAGGCTATCAATTGTCTAATGTAAACAGCACAGCAACAACCGATGCAACTGATAATGGGTGCATTAGATTTACAGTGAGTGTGTGAATGATCAAGCAGCATTTACAATATTCAATAGTTTTAGCGGCACGGTGATGGGTAGGTGCCCCCTAATCAAATTCAGCTTGGGGTCCCATGAAGGCTTGGGATGACAAGGAGGCACTGAGTTCTAGAACTCTCATGAGCAAACACAGGAGTACTGTGAGTGCAGTTTATTTGTGGTTTTCTACAGTTAAAGCTGGTTTTAAGAGTGCTCCTTATCCCATGGAGTTTTAGTGTCTCTACCTGACCAATCCTTAATTGTAGAAATGGCAGGTAACAAAATCATAACGACGTGGCGGTTTGAAGGGTTTTAAAGGGCATTGATGCATATTGAGGCCATCAGATCTGAAAATATGACTAAAAGTAAGTTTTTTGGTGTATACTTTGCTGTACACTCATTGGACAAGTTTAACCCATTTGTGGTCCTATATGAAACGCCAGGGATTTTAGGTCTCTTCCTTAAATTGTACAGAATTGAATGATCATCCATCCAATAGTGGTTCCGATTTTAAAGGCCCTGGCAACCCAAATCCACTAAATCCTTGTAACTATGTTATTTGGGGGGTAAAATCAGTGCTAATATGTATATGAAAGGTTTTAGGAATAGCTGCCAACCCCCGCAAACATACTGTCATGTCAGTTGGTCGAGCATTTGAAAAATCCTGATTCGAATGTTGCCTCAGCTTAGAGCGAGCTATATCTTGGGACGTCACGCGAAGGATCTCTGTTCTAAAATGCATTGAGACGGCCATTTGAAAATTTCTGATTCGAACTTTGGCTTACGTCAATATCTTGGGACGTCACACGTTCTAAAAAACAAATATATACAATATCTCTGGTGCCGCGCAAGAGATACAGACTGTCTCTTTGCGCCTGAGCCTACACTCACAGCCCCGTCTGAGCGGCAGCGCGCACCCCGTGAAACACTGTGATGGTAACGTTCACAGTGACACCTCGCGAGCCGCCGTGCAGAAAAACTATGTGGTTTAAGACTAAATGATCACCGGGGATTCCTGAACGTTAATGTTGTAGAGGGGACAGGCTTTCACGATCCGATTGTGTCCCGAGACCTGAGAGACATGTCTCCAAATTGCGCAGAAAAGCCACTGTCGATCGCTGCGCCGATTCATGCCTCTGACACGTCGACTCGCAACAAAAAAAAAGTCAAGGCCGGCTGGTTTGAACTCATTTGATTGTCTTTTTTTTATATTTTACTCCTTGTGCTCTTAATTCAAACCGCATATCGCATCAGCTCACGTGATGAGAAACATAATCAGACTTTTCTCTCTCTCTCTCTCTCTCTCTCTCTCTCTCTCTATTATTCCCACTCCTATCCTCAAAAACATTTAAAAATGCATATGTCTAAAATAGATAGCAGATTTTTTTGCACGTTAAATGGGAAATAAACTAATAAGATATAGGCTAACAATAAATATGAGACAGAGATATTTTTTAAATATTTTCATTGTGACACTGACACCTGTTTCAATTAAATAGGTTGCGGTTGTAGTGGGAAAAAATATCCTACAACTAATTGCAAACCTATATAGGCCTAATAATAATAATAAGTTACTTTCTGCAAGTGATGTTGAGCTTGCGCTCTCAGCTGTGCCAAAGCATTCACCGTTGCTAGGGAAACCAGCTACCGTCGCAGCCCGTGCAACAGTGTGAACTTCCAGTCAGGCTCGTTGTGAGCATGTGCAGCATTTTCAAGTTTGCGTCTCGTTGTGTGGTGAATCTTTTGTCTGAACTGGGTTTAACCTGCTCAGCACCGTGAGTGAGAGAACATTCCCTACAGAACGTTGTTGGCCACGCCCACACCACCCTGCAAAATGTTCTAGACAGCAAAAAAGCAGTTTTTTAGACTAAATTTTATAATATTTATGAAAATACATTTTTAATTGGATGACTGTAAACAGCTTATAGAGAAACCCAACATTAATGTCATATATTTATGTCTGTGGGTTGCCAAAGCCTTTAAGAATGGACTATTTCATTTGAGGTGATGGTGACAGTCAATATGACATTTCTTAACTATATGGGACGATTCAGAAAGGCAACAGACATTTGAGATTTAATAATGAGAAATACTGTCGGTTAGATGTTGGACTGGATGTGCAGACTAGAGCTGCATGTGATCATCTCAGCTTTGGACGGTTGGCAATTTGCCAGATCACACAAACACAGAACAGTCAACAGTCGGTATAGCTAAAAGAAAAAGAAAAAATGAAAAAAGAAGTCAAACACTGAGGTATTTAAAGTACAGCTGATTACATGGCAGACACTTTTTTTGCATGGAAAAAGAAATGTCAGTAAAAGGGTTCAAATGTGTGTTAGTTCTTCATTAAGGTACACTATGGAAGATACAGTATTCCTTCTAAAACAAAATATAGAATCAATACCAACAAAAAAATTAATCTCAATGATCACTTATCCCTCACTCTGGTCAAGGTCTTGATCTGGTGTGTTTACGAAGCACAACATAGAAATGCAGAAATGTTGGAATGGAATTAATGCTTATAGCAGATCTGCTTAGGTTGGCAAGGTAACGCGTGGAAGGCTTCAGCATAACGTTCAACTTTGTTAAACCATGACTCATGAATTCACACAAGTTACCAATAGTCTCAATCGGCATCATCATGGCGCTGTTCTTTAATGGAACAGAGAACCAGTGAACGTAAAACAGAGGAAGCAAAATTGTCTTTTGTTTTAGCTGTGTACCACCATCTATGTTAATGAAATCTGCTCTGCAAAGCCTGATCCACATAACATGTATGGCTTGCCAACAGTTTTGAGAAAGGAGGCAATGGTACAAATATGTCTTTTGAGTAAACTTTAACTTATTGTTCCGGTAGCAAGTGGGCTACCTGTTTTGTTAACTCACTGGCTAGTGAAGTAGCTTGTTCTACAGTAGATCACCATCGAGTCAGAAGACATTTCACACTAACCCTCTGGACTTCGGGCGTTTCACCTTTGCCCCAACTAACAATACATTCTCCCTTTGGTGGTGGTAGGATGTCCTAGAGAAAGAAGGGCCTCTCAGTAACCATGAGGTCTCTGGTTCTCCCCAGTAACCATGAGGTCTCTGGTTCCTCCCAGTAACCATGAGGTCTCTGGTTCCTCGTCCCAGTAACCATGAGTTCTCTGGTTCCTCCCAGTAACCATGAGGTCTCTGGTTCCTCCTCCCAGTAACAATGAGGTCTCTGGTTCCTCCCAGTAACCATGAGGTCTCTGGTTGGATCCCCAGCACCGGACAGGATGGTGTTAATAGTAAAAGTAGTGGTGGCTGATATTTCATCTACGGTGCCCACCATCTCTACCATTGTGTCCTTGAGCAAGACACATAACCCCAAACTGCTCCAGGGGCGCGGCACCGCTGCAGACCCTGCGCGATGTCCCCCCTCTGTACAACTGCATGTGTGTGTTAGAGATGTATAGGAGTGAATGGATGAATGTTTATGCGCCTACAATGGCGGAGCAGGTAAAAATCCTTCCCAATGTCCATTTTGATGATTTTTATCTTGTTTTATCACACTTACTTATCTGAGATGATGCTACATAACTCGCTGCTTGAAGACCGCAGTGCATTAATGTGGTGACGTGGGGACGAGGGTGGGGACTGCTAACTGCATTCAGTGACAGGAAGTTAGCTAAACTGACCTTTGCTTACTTCACCTTTAACTACACATTCTCCCTTTGAATGATTGGCATTGATTCAAAGCCACCTTTATAGTATATAGGGCTTTTCATGGTAACCCCTTTCTGTGAACTTTTCCTTACCAAACTCAGTCCATATGAGGACAAGAAACTGGTCAGATGAGGTCTGACTTTGACCTGACTTCGATCCATTTGTCCAGTGGGAATTATGCCCTCCTAGTTCTTACTTCATGGAAATCAAAGTTTAAAGTTCAGATGTGAGCCTACACTGGATGGACCGTCCGACAGGGTTTGACTGTGTGTGCTAGAAATGGAAAACTGGCACTGAGGGTCTGAAAAGTCTGCAACTTTTGCTCCGAAAATTCCAAAAAAGAACACCATGTTTGAGAGATGTGCTTGGTAAAATGTCCCCTTTTCATCATTTATGAGATACGTTAAGATGATTCATTGTCACTGCACTGACAAAACAAAACCACAATCCATTTAGCAGCATCCTAATAGTCTTTAGAAATCTTATGTCTTAAAATCATTAGCAATAATAGTAGTCATATCAATAGTCAATCTACAATCATTTGAATCAATATTAAGACATATTGCACTGATTTGCATTTTGCATATTTATAATTTCTTAAAGGTGCAGTGTGTAATATGACATCATCAAGAAAGTTCTACAAAGTTCTAGAATGCAACACTCCCTGGGTAACCCCAACCCTTTAGAATAATAACAGAAGCTACAGTGGCCTTCAAGGACAAGAACAATTCTAAATTTTAAACAATGCACCTGATGACATTCCAACTATGACACTTTCAAGATGGCGGCACTAGGCCTTGGTCCAAAATATGCAGAAATATGGACATATATGAGACCCTTTCTAAGGGAAAAACAATTATTCAAAACATTTTTTTCAGCTATTATGCACTAAATTAAATGTACTTATGGATATTATAATTACTTTCTACAAAATCTGCTAGGAAATAAAACCCAAAATTCTACACACTGCAGCTTTAAGAGCTTAGATGGGTGGTCTAGAGGAAAGGTGGCCAACCAGGAAGGTGGTCGACCAGTAACCATGAGGTCTCTGGTTTGATCCCCGGCACTGGACAGGAGGGTGTTAGTAGTAAAACTAGTGGTGGCTGCTATTACATCTAAAGTGCCCACTATCTCTGTCCTTGAGCAAGACACAGGGGCCCTCTACTATGACTGACCCTGCACTCTGACGTCCTCCAAAGTCTGGTAACTTGAGAGTGGATGTGCGGAAGGACGAATGTCAATGTAACCATTGACTAATAAATAAGCTTATTATTTTGAATACTTTAATTTGGGTTTCTGAGGATGCTGGATAAGACTGATTTTTCCAACATGTTCTCACAATTGTCGCTTCAAAATATTAAACCAGTTACATTATCCCCAACACTTTGCATCTGTCCCAAATTAGCACAAACCACCTTAGTCTTATCTTTGCAGCTTGACTCACAATCTGATGAGTCATCCCTTGTGATAATATATGATGCAGATGTTCTGGGTTTAATGTTATGCTTTCAGGGGTTCCTGTAAGTCTCATGCTCCTCTGGGGCATTTCAATGATGGAACAACTTTACAGGAATATTCCGAAACCATCCATTGGTGATTCTTGACTAAATCAATCTTTCTAGTGAGTTTTGGGACATACTCTTATTGTGAGACTGTCTTTAAAAGGTCCTACAGGGAACTTTTAAATATTTCAAATTTTTCTCTGATGATCATAAATTACATGTAACAGCAAACGAGAACATCAGTACAAAGAATGCTATTTTTATATAGTTTTTCTTAATGCCTTTGTCATGGTACGCTCACCCAGGAACAACAGCTGGCGTAGTAAAAACACTACCGCTTTGGTCCAAAGGGGGTGCAAGAATGAACAGAAACTGAAAGTTCCTTGGAGCACCTTTAACATATAAGCCAGACTCTATCTACAGTATATTAACTATGACTCCCTTAAAACATCCTTGTCTCTTCCAGGCTTGTCTGAATTGCCCTTGACATTGCTTTTAGCTATTGACCTATCGTCGAATGAGCTGCAAATCTCCTCATTCATGTATTCCCGGAAAGCACATTGAACAACCTGCAAATTAAGTTACCATCCAAGGTTCATGCCCTATAAATATGTTGGCACTCGCACCTTTGTTTGACTAACCCAGCTGAAGAGACGTTTAAAAAAAAAATGTATCACCAACTGAAAATGAACTCAAGGCAATCCCCCTGAAACAGTATTATGTAAAAATAATAATAATAATAACAAAAGTCACATTTAGGTTTTCATACTTAATCTACTGCCCAATTACCGCATGTTAGTGTGATTTACTTTTCTATTTAAAGTGTCTTCAACTCACAGTCATCTTTTGTTTGCCCAGAATGATAAAAGGTTGCCAAAACCAACACTTAAATAAACACTTACTCAGAAATTGAGTTATGAGAACTATCCCGCGCGTCATTTGAGACTATAATTAAGTATTTTTAGCTCCTGTTAAATTAAACTAGTAGCCTACTAACATGAAAAACATAAATAAAAAGTATTTTACAGACCACAACATTTACAAAATACCAAGTCAAAACAAGCACTAGAAATAATAGTTATACATTTTTTTATCATGGATTATGGAGCTCACATACAGACATGCGTTACGTCACGTCACGTGCCGGGGTCATGTGTACTTTGAACCTGCTTGCTTGAACCATACTTGCTGCATTCCTATGTATATTTCAGCTGGTTTGGGTGCAAATGATAATGAAAGATAGACAGTGATACACATGGACTCTGCAGAATGTCAAAAAGCCTTATCATATTGCAAGTTCATTCTCACACACACACACACACACACACACACACACACACACACACACACACACACACACACACACACACACACACACACACACACACACATCTTTGAACTCTGCTTCTTTGGGCCTTTTTTAAAACACCTTGTACCTCTCTCTCTGTTGCCATTGCTTTTTTTGCCACAATCACGTGTGTGTGAGATGTCTGGTCTGACTGGGGTCACGTTATCTGTAGGTTTGTGTGAAAAATTAAGTAAGGGAGAGTTAGAGAGAGAGAGAGAGAGAGAGAGAGAGAGAGAGAGAGAGAGAGAGAGAGAGAGAGAGAGAATTGTGTGTCTCCCTGAGATTTCTTCAATTTTTTTTATTCCCGGTAAAGGGTTTTTACTGGGAGTTTTTTCTCAGCCAAGGGTGTAAGGGCAGGGTATCATATTGTGTCATATTGTATGAAATGTAAAGCCCACTGAGACAAATGTATTTGTGATTTTGGGCTATACAAATAAAACTGATTTGATTTGTGTGTCTGTGCACGGCCTCAAAATGAAAGGTTTTTTAGTTTAAAGTTAAAATAAAATAAAATTCGTAGCAGTTTATTACTAATACTTTTTTGACTTAGTATTTATAAAAGGTTTCGGTCTGCAAATTATATTGATATCCTACATGTCTGTACTAATTTAATTGAACAGGAAATAAAAATAGTCGCTTTTACTCCGACACAGGAATAGTTCTAGTAGGAATAGTTCTCAATGTCATATTTGCACAACCAAAAGAAAATTAAGGAAAAAGGGTGGAGCGCAGATAAGGTTTAGAAGCATAAACATAACATGCCTTTTTTTAAAACAAATAATATGTTTTAGAAATGTTTAAATTGCAGTGTAGAAACAGGTTTAAAGTTTAGCGTATATTGTGTGACGAAAAAGAGTTTGCAGAGCACGTAATATATGGACCAAAAAAAAGATAAGGTTAGGGGTTGGAGGACACAGCTTGGACTGTGACTCTCCCTTTTTCTCTCTGCCTCTCTCACTCTCTCTCCCAATCTCCCTCACTCCCTCCCTCTCTCTTTCTCTCTCCCTCTCTCTCATACCCTCCCTCTCTCTCCCTCCCTCTCTCTCTCTCATGGCCTATCTATATAAAGGAGAAGGGTAGGGTGCCACATTGCGACTTCACTGACTCAAGCTGATTTAAAAAGACTTTGACACACTCTACAACCAGTATACGTCTGCAACGAATGAGAACACCCGACTCCAATTCTCGATACTTGGACTGAAATTTGTCTAGGAAAAGTTGACTGAACTGCTTTTTGAAATCTTCAAAAAGTGCCAAGAGGATAATTAAGGAACCCAAGCGGTCCAAATCAAATTTACTCAAAACTTCTGAAGAGCTGCTGGTCACTAAATATCAACAATTGAAGACGTTGAACTCTGTGATAAAGTCTAAAGATGCAGGAGAAAGTTTTCTACACCCAACGGAAGGCGGCGGTGGCACTTTGCATTGTGCTGCTTGTGCTGACTCAGCAGGTATGTGGACTATCAGATAGATTTTACAGATAGATTTTATTTGACATGTACATGACAATATCATTGGACGAACCAGATGCAATGTTTTAAGTGTGTTAGCATAAATCCTAACTGAATGTAGTTCTTATGTGTGTGTAAGTTGTGTATGATTTTTTTCTATTGTATTGTCTGTTTTATGTTGGACTCAAAACGAGATGGTTGATATCAAGAGCCTGTCCTTTGATACATTTCAAACTTTCAAAACTAAAGGTTTAAACTAGTTATGCTAAAGAAATCTGGATAGATGGTCGTGTTAAATCAGATAATGTATTGGATTTGTTATGTCTTGTTTTTGAATGTTTGACATATTGGGATCATATGATGTTGATTTGTACTGCCCTGTTACTTGTTTCACAGTGAAGAGGGATAGTTAAGTTGTTGTATGTGTAGCTACATTTATTCAATGAACTATTTCTAAAACAAATGGCCCTAATGTGCCTTCAAATCAGTTTTCACATTTTACTTGAATTGATTGTGTGGATTAAAAAAAATTACTCAACGAAAATTAATGATGAATGCCTGTATTTACTAGATTCCTTAAGTCAAGTTAAGTTGCTGGCATTGAAATTAGTCTTTTCTCACATCCCATATCTCAAGACACCAATCCAGAAGTACTAGTTTACTGTTTATATGTTTTCTTCAAATGAACATTATGTATAAATCCAGTCTATTCAAACACAATAATTCTACAATGAATGGCCCTAATGTGCCTTCAAATCTACTTTTATCCAAGTAGTATCCTACAACTTTGATTCAGAATATTACTTACATTGACTTTATTTATGTTATAAATCAATGCCACTTAATATCGCATGCCTGTATTTTGCTATTTTTTTCTCAATTATGTAAATGTCTATGTTCCTTCTCCAGGTGTGTGCGGGTCCGTTGGTCGCTCGGGTCGAGTCCAAGGCGGAATCGAGTGATGTCATCACCCTGCGACGGGTAGCTCGCATGACGCCGCTGTGGAGAATCATGAACAGCAAACCGCTCGGCGCTTACTGCCAGAACAACTACGAATGCTCCACCGGACTTTGCAGGTAACAGACAAGTTTAATATAGAAAAAGGATAAAAGCTAAAAATAAATCAATAAAAAGCTAATTTAGGTTGTTGGTTGTTTCTAAAAATCGCTGCAGCTGTCATTTACGAGATACATTTTCAAGTTCAAGAAAGCTCATATTTATTTGTTTTTGTCATTGTTGCTATTTTTGGAGAGAATTGTGAGAGCCTGTGTATGTACTGTATGTGTTTGTCTTGAATAGTTTGTTTTGTGTATTGTATTTGTATTGTATGTTTTTTCTGAGGACCCCCTCGAGTTCTCGTCACTTAGGCTAGTGTCACCTTGAACCAGAACCTCTTACTTTATGGATTACAGGATTTAAAGTGCAATTAATTTTTAGTTTGAAAGTAATGTGCTCTTTCAGTTTTGTTTAAGAAAGTGGCCATCATGCTAAATAAAGTACCATAGATTCTTGATAGCACTGCTAGCAAGAGGAGCAGGTTAGCATACTAGCAAACACTTTCAGTATGTTAGGCTTAGTTGGCTACTACATATATTTTAACTAATAATTTATCCCATTTGCTAAACCGTAGAGATAGTGTAAAAGTGATGAACCTCTAACTTACTTTTCTTGGTCTTTCTTCTTTTCATTCCATTTCTATAGGGCGGGACGCTGCTCCTCCGGCCAACGCGCCCCTTCAGAAACATACTAGAGATCCCAGAAAGCACATACATATACACACACACACACACACACACACACACACACACACACACACACACACACCCTTGCGTGTTTACATGAGTGCGGCCACCATATTCCTTATGAAAGGTTATTTTAACTGGGAGGCTTTTCGTTTTGTTTGTTTGAAATTGGTTTTGTATCTATATGTGCCAACATGTTTCTGATTATATCTAGAACTTTATATGCATTTTACAGCAAGTTATATCCAAGAAATATGGGGGAATCACTGCTCCAAGGGATATATGTTTAGACTTGCGTGGCTTGATGAAAAAGTTGTATTCAGGTGTCCTAAGCAGTATGGAAAAGTATGGAAGTTAGTTAGAGTAATTTTCCAAGTCTAGATGAGTGTGGAAAGAGTATAGAAAAGTGTTTTTGATTCCAGATTTTTCCCCTTATGACGAAAATTAAACATTTGTTTTGACTTGGTTTTTAAGTTTTGGCATAGTGATTGTCATGGGTTGATGTAAGTGAGGGTTGGCTTCAGATGTATAGGCTATTTCAAGCATCTTACTATTTGTTATTCGGATGCAAAACATGGACTGAAATATCAACTGAGAATACTGGAAATCTGAGTCTGAAAAAGTAAAATGTGTTTGAAGGGAACCCAAGTTTATGGGGAACAGTTAATGTCTCTGCAGAAAAATATGTCGATTTAAAGACCTACTTCACCGGTGGGAATATGAAGGTGTATTGAACTCTGATATCCTATGTAGTATAAATGTTCAAACATTTTTGAAATTGGTTCATCCTAGCCTGAGAAAAGGCAGAAAGAGTGTTTTATGGTCTCACTGTCTTACCCTACATTTTACTAGTGTGACATCACACTAGTAAAAATGTAGAGTTAGGATTAACAGGACAGCTGGGCCAAGGGAAGACTGAGGGAAGAAAAACCTAATTCATTATATTATAATTGCAATTATATAATGATAGAACGCTGGTTCCGTATGGGTGAAGTATTCCTTTAATGAGAGTATAAGAAATGTTTTTGTTATTTTAGCAGCAAGGCTCTTAATCTGTTGTATTGTTCTTATGCCCGATAACGATGGATAGAAATAGGATCATTGTCGAGCTGTTTAAAATGCCCCCGACCTTCACATACAGTATTTTCCTCATTCCTGTCTGCGTCACGCTTGATAAGTTATCACCACTGTCCCACGTGGTTAGAAAGTCCTATCATTCCAGTGATAAAATTTGCACCTTGGAAACACATACGGGTAGTTTTCCCAAGAGGAATTATTTGGTAAACGACTGATAAAGCCAAGTAGGGAAAAGGTCATTTGAGAAGAGATTCATGTGGTAGAAAATATGCAAGAAATGGGAATTGAAAAGGAGCTTAGGTTACCAAATATTGATGCAGTGCTTGAGCACATTCAACATTTATACTTATTAAAATATATGTATAATTATTTTGAACGTTATATATTTAATTAGACAGTTTCTTATGTTATGGCAAAACTTTCAATGCCGAAGTTCAGAATTATTAACCACTTAGTAAAGGTGCTCCGAGGGAACTTTTAAATATTTCTGAAACAATCTAATTTTCCCTGTGATGATCATAGACGAGACCATCAGTGCAAAGAATGCTATTTTTATATAGTTTTTCTTAACGCCTGCCCTTTGTCATGGGTACGCTCACCCAGGAACAACAGCTGGCATAGTAAAAAAACACTACTCCTTTTGTCCAAAGCGGGTGCAAGAATGAACACAAACTGAAAGTTCCTTGGAGAACCTTAAACAAATATATTTTTGATATTACAGTCAGCAATATTCACTATATCTGCATATTTTATCTATTTAATCTTTCCTTAATAATGTCAAAAATGTAACCATAATATACATAATTTTATTTAAATATTTTAATATATTTGTTCATGATTTTTGATCATTTGTCTTGGGAACTTCGAGATATCTACTTGCTCATCCAATATCTGAAACAGTTAAACGTGCTACGAGGAACTTTGAAAAACTTCTGAAACATCATTGCGAATAGTCTTGATGCCTTTGTCATGGGTATACGCTTCACCCAGGAACAACAGCTGGCGTAGTAAAAACACTACCGCTTTTGTCCAAAGGGGGTGCAAGAATCAACACAAACTGAAAGTTCCTCGGAGCACCTTTAACAAACTTAACTTAACAAATATCTCAGCTGATTTTACAACTTTTAGCAACAGTATTCTAACACATTTTAATCAGCAATTTACAGATTTAACTTAAACTCGCCTGTGGAGTTTTACTTCATGCACAGAGCAGGCAGTTGCTGATATTTTTTTACGCTCAGAATGTCTCGGTAATGTTTGAGTAGGATTGCACTTTTAAACCCAAATTATCTTTGTACTGTGTAACTGTTCACTGTATGTACTGTATCGCTTACAAAAAAGAAAGCTGAAAAAAGGTGGAATAAAAAGAAAGGAACAACAATATTTGAATGCATCTGTGGCTCATTTTTTGTGTCTTCTTTTACATGTTCACATTACCTAATGAGTAAGATGGTTGGGATAATAACAGCTGTCTAAACAATAAGGAAATGCTAATGAAATATAAGCAAATATTTTAGTTGGAGACATTACTGTCAAGGCCTCACTTTAAAGTCACTTTGAGTAAAAAGTGGCACAACTCACCCCACTCTCCCCTATTTACATTTGCACTTCTGTCTCTAATGACCATTAGATTTCAATGCAGTAATGTTCTATTAAATCTGTGGCAATTTTAGAGGGGCGGGGGGGAGGGGCTGGCCTGCATGACGCATGTTAGCACTATTCTAGGTTGTGTGAACCCGGTCTTGAAAACAAACATTACAATGGATACTGACATGATTTGGGGATTATTGATTATAAGTAATCTTTGCATTGGTTATACAGCATATCACATGCCATTCATACAGGTTTGCTTTGCAATGGCCAACCCACTCTAGGTCTGTGTCCCACCTTGGCCACCCTCGTCAAAAGGTCCTGGAAACGCCATCGTATTAAAAGAAATAGAGAAAAAATTAATAAAGCCGGTCAATAAAAATGAAGAATGAGAAAATGTTATATAGGCCTACATCAATGAAAAAATAAACGATAATAATAATAATTTGCTGAATTTTTTTTAAAGAAGTTCATCCTTGACCTTAGAAATAGTACCTTGATTAATATCTATATAATCCCAACTCAACGGTCTCCTAGGCCTACTTGTCTTTCCAAAATTGTTTTGCCTTATCGCAATGTCATGTTAAAAACGTAATCTTCATGACATATTGTATTGTACAATAAACAAAAAATGACCTAGAACATATTACATAAACATTTGACCAAATATTGATCGGTGCTTAAAGTGCGGTTACATTTTTTTTTAAGAATTTGAAAATCCAGTAGACTGTTGGACTTCTGCCAACACAGGTTTTGAGTTGTGTCCTTCTAGGATAAACGTTATTTTTAGTGGTTAAACTATTTCTAGGAACATTACCTGCTGATTTATGAACCCAAAACACACAACCCTTGCAGTATTATTGAACTTTAAAAAGAACTGTCCCTGCAAAAACAGCTTGAAAAAAAGGTTTAATAATAATGGATTGGATTTATATAGCGCTTTTCAAGGCACTCAAGGGCTTTACAGGGTTCCAGGTTCCATTCATTCACAGACAGTCATACCGGTGGTAGTAAACTACGATAGTAGCCACAGCTGCCCCGGGGTAGACTGACCGAAGCGTGGCTGCCATTCAGCGCCTACGGCCCCTCCGACCACCACCTCAAACATACAGCAGTCATACACATTCACACCAGGCAAGGTGGGTGAAGTGTCTTGCCCAAGGACACAACAATCATGACACAGGTGGCCGGACGGGGATCGAACCACCAACCCTCCGATCGTTGGTCAACCCGCTCTACCACCTGAGCCACGGTCGCCCCAAAGATGAGTCGGGGCAAGTATTTTGAACCAATAAAAAAAACAATGATCTTTTAGTTGATACAGCCATGCCCACACAGTCCTGTCAAACTGTCTTGTAAAAGCTTATTGAGACCCCCAACTTTGATATCATGTATTGATTATATTTACTGAGGCTTGTGTGTGTGTGTTTTAGAAACTAGTTCATGGTGTGTACAGAAGTTTACTGTATGTCGGCCATCAGTGTTCAAAAGTAAAAACGTTTCAGTCTTTCACAATGTGTGTGAGAGAGTGAGAGAGAGTGAGAGAGAGAGAGAGAGAGAGAGAGAGAGAGAGAGAGATGGTCCAACTGACAGAGCGTGACAATTCATCCAAAAAGAATAATGTATTTCCCAACTACCCATGAGAATGTGTGTCATCAGAAACATTTTGAGTTTGCACGTGTGATTCCTGTGTGTGTGTGTGTGTGTGTGTGTGTGTGTGTGTGTGTGTGTGTGTGTGTGTGTCGAATGTGTGCCTGTGTGTGTGTGTGTGTGTGTGTTCACTGCAATTACATGCCATCATCTGTGTACGTGTCCACATGCACAGGCAAACATTTTCGGTTGGTTGACCCGTCAGAAAGGCCCTTGCGATACTGTAGAAAAAGTTAAATTGATTGAACATCTTACAGCAGTATGCTTATTTTATAATTATATTGTGCTTTAAATTTGGAGGGGAAAAACTTAAAGGGAAGATGATTTGGGTATATATACAAGGAAGTATATTATGGGAGAGGCCCCTTCACCATCACAGTAACACTGTATTTACATTTATCACAATATTTTCCTAACCTTAAATCTATAGTGCGTAACTTTTGTATATGTGCTTGTGCAAAGAGATTAAATGAGAATAGAAAAGAAGTGGAAAGAAAAACCAAGGGAGGCTGCGGTTTAAAGCCATAGTGCGTAACTTCTGTTGAAGAATTCTGAGTCATTTCAACAACACTGTTACTATCTACATGAGGTAAAGCCTTTCGTTGAACCAAAGTTGCCACAAATAGACATTGTTTACAAGGAAAATGCTTGTGTCATATCAGTGCTCGTCTAAAAATGTGTTTACTGAGTTTTCTTATCATCATTAAATTGTGAAATGTTTCAAGCTTCTTGGCCGACTCCTTGAGCCATAAATCAGTGTCCGAGTCGTCTGGCACAGTTTGAGGCCTTGCGCACACTGTTCCTCATACCAGCTGTAACATCTCACCCTGGGTAAAAGTTTACTGTATAAATTAAGCTACTTTATTTGTCAATTTACACAAGGTATATATCGAAATTCATTCATCGCATATCCCCTCTCGAGTTCCCTAACTTCAGAGACCGGAGACTCTTTTTCAAGGGAGACCTGTTCCCATTCCCACGTTACCATTCACACACACATTCATGCACCAATAACTATCGGGAGGAATTTAGGGTTCAGTGTCTCTTTGCCCAGGGACACTTCGGCAGTGTTGGGAAAGTTCTTTTTCTACGTGAACTAGTTCAAAGTTCAGTTCACACCCTTTAAAATGAACTAGTTCAGTTCATAGTTCATAATTCAAAATTATGAACTATGTTCACTGTTCAAAAATGAACTAGTTCATAGTTCTTTTTTTTAATATGTTGCTGCAGGCTATTATTTTTCTAAATAATTGCCACATACCGTATAGAACCACAGACAGAAATTATTTCAATAACATTCAGTCCACACTAGAAGCCAGCTGCAGCTTTAACCCCTACAGTATATTCTCAAAAACATGAGGAAAAAGTTGCTGTTTGAATGGTATTTTTAATTAAGAATTATTCAAACAAAAACGGTTAAGGTGCAAAGGTTTTTCCATTTTTATAATTTTCCAAACCTGGAAACAATTCACATGAAATTTCATTCAAATAAAGCAATACTGAAAAATATACCAGGCAGGTTCTACAAACAAATTAGCCTACAACTTAAACTAGTAAAACCCTCAAGGAGACCATTCTAAACTGCAGTGTAGGGCCTACTGTTAACAACAAAGTCCAGAAGATGTGTTGACATACTTATTAACACAAACACAATCTGAGGTAGGTAACAATCATACGAAGAAGAGGGTATAGGGACTGGTTGTCTTGGGACCACCCATGCCACTAGGTTTACCTCTTCCTGGCTACTTGTGTGAATGTGTATGATTGCTGTATGTTTGAGGTGGTGGTCGGAGGGGCCGTTGGCGCTGAATGGCAGCCACGCTTCCGTCAGTCTGCCCCAGGGCAGCTGTGACTAGCCTACTCTCGTAGTTTACCACCACCGGTATGACTGTGTGTGAATGAATTGAACCAGGAACCCTGTAAAGCGTCTTTGAGTGCATAGGCAATAAAGCGCTATATAAACCCTATCAATAATTATAGCCTGAGGCTAGGTCCATGGTCTGAGTAAGTGCTGCTGCATTCATTTGTTTTTGTTTTTTTCCGCGGTGTTTCACATTTTGATGACGCAGCGGCGGTGCGACGCTGTGTTGGCATGTGTTGCCAGATTGGGTGTTTTTTGCTACATATTAAGGGCTGTTTACGCTGTCTTTTAGCGGGGGGTTTCTATGGATATCTGGAACTCGATGAACGATTGAACGACTGTAAGAGCGCCGTTTACAAATGCCAGAATGAGCGCGTTCGCAAAAACGTTCATGAGGCAGAAATACATACGTTCAGTTCACGTTCGCCCCCAATATGAACGAGTTCATGAACGATCGTTCATTGAACGCGTTAAGGCACAACACTGCACTTCGGCATGTGGAGGGGGGACGGGGGATCAAACCACCAACCCTGTAGTTGAGGGTCGACCACCCTACACACTTCACCACAGCCGCCCAAAGTCGCAACTGAAGAATAGCAAGAAAGTGTATGCTAGGAAACAGCTCAACCTTTCCTCTGCTTACGTGTCTCTTTCTGGAACTGTGCAGCACATAGATGCGCCGACAGTGTTGGTGTAATTACTCAGAATTTCCCATTGGGGGCAACAGAAGTTACGCACTATTGCTTTAAGTTTTGATCATTAAAGCAAACCGTAAAAGCATTAACAACACACAGGCTTGTAATTGTATTTTTGATGAATCTCCCTTTTCTTCTGTCATCAATTTTGACATTAACTGCATCTGATCATCAGAGGACGGAAAATGCAACACAACAAACAAACAGCTGTGTGCCGCCATTTTTCTCTAAACACAAGACTCTTCCCTATTGATGAGGAGATTACACACGCCGGTGTGCGAAGTACAAAAAATTACAATTCTGTCGACCAATCAACGGCCTGCAGTGTGTGGCTCCACCCCTTTTGGAACGGCTTGGTACCCTGACGGAAGGGTGACAAATACTGGTGTGGCACGGTTCAATTATTTTGGGACCCTTTTCAACATATGTAGGGCATTTATGGGCATCTAAAGTTTTAACCGGTTTGATGATGACAAGTGTGTGTGTGTGGGTGCGTCCATCCGTGCGTGTGTGTGTCTGCATATGATCAGTGTGAGACAGTATTTTCAGATCTGCACAGAGCCTGTGTCTGTGTTTACCTCTGTCTATAACCTGGGTCATTATGTCTGTGTAACATCACTAAACTTTGAACTCCCAACAGCGCGTTTCAAAGTCTACCATTGCACTTTTCCGACAGAATATTAACCTTTTTTATCTTGATTTTACATTTACATGAATGACACTTAATCCTCTCGTTAAAAATATATATTTCTTGCAATCTTAACCATGTTAGCTCTTGAAAACTTAAAAGATAATTCACTTTTTCATGTAAATGAATGTCGGTTATCAGCTCCACAAAATTATCTCTGGTATTTCTCAGTATGGCAGCGTTTACAAACTGGTATCACCCCCCATGACACTGGTGCAGGAGCTCAGAAAAATCCCAAGAAGAGCTTAATAAATGTTTCTGTTGATTCTACTGCTAAGAAAAAACCTGGACGTACAGCAGAAGGTGTAAAATCCATGCGCAATCACTGAAGGCTTTTATCTCATGTAGGATGCACCAAAAGTTTTGTTGTAATTACTAGGGCGACAGAAGTTACGCACTATAGCTTTAAGTTTTGATCATTAAAGCGAACCATAAAAGCATTAAAAAAACACAGGCTTGTAATTGATTAATGGGCTGTATCTTAAAAATGTGACAGTTTGGGACAAAGAAAATCTTGACAGATTGCACGCAAATAAGACACAGTGGCTGTGTCGTAAAAGCCCTAGTAATGTCCTCCCTCCTCCATACTCAACATGTATATACTGCATACTGCCTACTGAACCATCCATTGTGTATGTGAGGTTCGTCGGACCGTTTACACTGAAGCATACAGAAGCAATAAAGAATTTTAAAAAAAAACTTCCTTATCGTTTGAAAAGACACAATGCATTGTGGGGCGGTTGAGTGGGAAAAAGTAACCTGTCGATCCATCGGTAGCAGGGCTTTTAACAACACAGCCACAGAAACAAAAATCTACTTCTTAAGCAAAGTCTCCTCTCTGTTTTGAACTTTGGTTTGGAGACTCAAGTTGAAAACAACAGATTGACAGTTTTTCCTCCAAAGAATAAATCATGAGTTTCAGCCTCATACTTTCTCTGATCCCAGAATTTCAAACACACAATGATCTCCAGCCCAGGGGCGGATTTAGAAAAATATTCATGGGGTGGCAAGAGGGTGGCAGGAGATTTTAATTAAAGCCATATGAATAAATATGTACTTGGGAAAGCCCCCACATTTAGATATGTTGACTAAATAACATCATACTTAATGTATTGTAGCATGAGTGAAGCCTTACATTTAAACATAAAAGGTGTCAGACAATTTTAAAGATTATTATTACTGAATAATTACTACATTACCTGCCTCACAACAAACACCTGCACTAATACACCAGCATGGGGCTCAAAAGCTATTCAAATAGGGCTGCAATAAGTACTTAGTTAACAGTGAGTCTTTGGTATTTGTCTGTGTTAATATGAGATACTCCCATCAGCTGTCAATCATCAGTCTAACTTGAGTGCAAATATCAAGTTATTCAGATATTCTAGTAATTTACATACAATACAGATACAATCATTCATATAAATATTGTGTGGCATTTTCCTATGTTTGGTCACAAACAGTGACCTGTTAAACACACTGTAAATGGGAAGAGGTTCAGTAATGTCCAACACAGAAATAGGCCTACTGGTTATTATGAGCAATTGATAAGCACAACCTAAGACTTTAATTTAAAATAGTGTGATAAGAATTAGGAAGTATATCCTTATACAAAGGCCTATAGATAAAATTAAACAAAATAATTAATGAATTTCAAGGGTATAGGTTATGATTAAACCTTGGTTTAGGACACCTTTTAAATGGGGGGTGTGGGGGTGCCCCCCAGAAATTTTTGAGCATTCATCACTTCATTTCCTGCATTCTGGTGAATTGTTTGCATCAAGTTTATGTAAAGTAATTGACAACATTTAGGTTCCCAGTGACAACAATAGAATACAATACAATGCAGTAATATCATGCATTCTGTATTGCTTTCAAATATTTATTCTCCTCTATTGTTAAAAACAAATTGGTTTAGAAAAAAAGAAGAAGTGATTATTCACGTCTATCATTGAGAATGTAGTGGCTGGGTGGTATTTTACTTGCCTGCAATCTTCAAATATTCAAAAATAACAAAGTGCAAAATGAGGTTTTAATCCTCATGTACTTCCTTTAAGCTACTAGTGACTGAGTGTGCAGTGGACAGAGGGAGGAAGAGATAGCTTTATTTTTTAATTTAGCTTTTTGATTTGAGAGTGATCCTCGTTGACTTTAGACTGACTCGCGTTGTCTGCTCCGTGAGGCTCGAGCCCTTCAGCTGAGCGAACAACTGTCCAACACGGAGATGAAAAACGAAACTTAACTATCCTGTCCTGCCTGGGCTGACTTAAGGTGGAGCAACCAAATATATATGAATAAATATTGTCCTAAACTGTAACACAAGTAATGAGTTGTGGAATTTGGATCAGTAGCCTACAGTAGTGCACAATCGTCGCTCATGTGAACGTTATTGTAGTTTTTTCGAAGCATTCACGAGTTCCTAACGTTATTATTAACCTCTAGGGCTAGGCATTGTCACAACACAGCAGCATAATAACTTTATAGGAAAACTACCACTACATTAGCCCTGCTCTTTTCTCATTATTGTCATTTCTTCATAGATAGACAGTTGATCAGTAATACCTGGAGAGTGTAGTCTCTCCTGTGCTGCTTGCTTCGTTAGTCTAGAGGTTTGGATCCGTCTCTCGCGCGCCTTCCTTGTATTCAAAATCAGTGCCGTTGGGGGCGGTTAGGAGTCTCGGGAGTGGGTCGAGGGGGATCGGGTTGGGGAAATATTACCTGGCTGCATTCACTTGCAGTCGGACATTTGAAACTCGCGCTCGTAAATGTCTGTTAACAGCCAGAAATAAATGTTTAATTTGGCGCTGCCAACCGGGGTGGCAGCTGGGGTGGCAAGGCTTTTTTTAGGGTGGCAGTTGCCACCCCATGCCACCCCGGTAGATCAGCCCCTGGCCTTGTCTCTTCCAGGCTTGTCTGAATTGCCCTTGACATTGCTTTTAGCTAAGAGCGTGCAAGAATGAACTAAAGCTGAAAGTTACCTTTAAATTAAATTCCTTAAATCCGAATTAAAAATTGCAAAGATTGATATACGGTAAATTCCTTAATTATTATTTTTTTTGCATGGATTTGATAGGAAATGTTGATGGAATGAAGAGTTAACAGGTCAGAAGGAATGAAAACGCAACATATCAAAGTTCACTTGACATCACCTTCCAACATAGACCAGAGTAAATATTTTAATATTGATATTGTTGCTGTTGTTTGAAAACAACATGTTCAGAGACGTGCTGACTGGAAGAGGGACATATCAAGGCCAAAAATCTCAGCTATGTGACAATGTCTTTACTGTCAGAGTCACACTGGCATTGACCAACAACCTTCAAAAGTTATAATCAAAGTCAGATTGTGTCTCAATGAAGAACACATCTTAAATATTGTTCAACATTTTGATTAATTGTGTTTTTTGAGGATGTTGGACTACTGTGACCCAGAAGTGCAGTCAGCTGAAACCTGGTCAGAACGCCAAGTAAAGTTCACAGCCTGTTATACCGGCTAATATATTATAATTCTAAATATAATCAAATATTTGCATTTTATATAAGATATTAAGATATATTGCGTAACTTTTTCTCATTCATGCCATTGTGTGTTTGTGTATGTGTGTGTGTGTGTGTGTGTGTGTGTGTGTGTGTGTGTGTGTGTGTGTGTGTGTGTGTGTGTGTGTGTGTGTTTGTGTGTGTGTGTTTGTGCACGTTAATGTCAAGGTGGTAATGCACGTCTGCCGGTAAACAGTGTTGAAGGAGTGGTGTCTCTGTGACCCATATACACCACCGGTCTCATTTAGAGCAAAGTTTACCTTTCCCCTCAACCTGCACCAATTGATATGAAAAACATAATTTACTTTATTCATCCCAAAAGGAAATTGTATTGTTAATTCTTTTGTAACATTTGTGGTTCGGCTATTTAAAATCCTGAAGTTTTTGACCTTGGAGGGAATATAAATGTATCACAACACACTATGTTTATCCACTTGTTTGTGTGTGTGTGTGTGTGTGTGTGTGTGTGTGTGTGTGTGTGTGTGTGTGTGTGTGTGTGTGTGTGTGTGTGTGTGTGCGCGCGCGTGCGTGCGTGCGTGCATGTACTTGATTATGTTGTGTGCACTCCTGCTGGCCTCAGATGCCTAGATCACTGTCTTCTTCTATCTCAATTTGCCAACATGCATCCTGTGCATATGATACATTTCATCATCCCAATCCAAATTCACAAGATAATATTTATTACAAGGCCATGACCAGTTTTTTCCTCGCAAATATAACGCCACTGTGACACATTTATTCACATTAAGTTAAGTTACTTGTCAATGGTTACATTGAAATTTGTCTTTCCGCATATCCATTCTCAAGTTACAACACTTCAGAGGGGGTCAGAGTGCAGGGTCAGCCATAGTTACACCCTCCTGTCCGGTGCCAGGGATCAAACCAGAGACCTCATGGTTACTGGTCGGTCCCCTTTCCTCTAGCCATCCTACAATCCTATTTAGTACTGTAATGTCTATTTCATGCCTCTTGGTTATCATACGTCTTATACATTTAGTTTAATAGTATTGTATTAGTATTAGGCTAAGTGTGTTAGTGGGTGAAAAGCCAGTGTAACTAGATGTGTGGAGGCTGGGACTATACACATCTCTAGCTACTGTGTAGATAACACTGTAAGTTCCCTATGAAAATGCATCGATCAAAATATTGCTTATTCCTTTCTGGAAACTCATTAGTTTTTTTTTAATATCACTTCAACTTTTGCAGGAAATGCTGCCACCTAAACAAAAGCCTTCTCCAGAATCTAACTGACTGCACCTTTAAATCATATCTTGCTTCCAATATTTCGTTATAACATTAATATTTTAGAGAAAATGGCAACAGCCCTGTAAGACACAAACACATAAGTAGTCTATAGGCATTAAATGAGAAACACACATTTTGGTTTTGTCCTACGGCTCCGTAAAAAAATTAAGAGACCACTCCAAATGTTCAGTGTCTCACGTTTTACTATTTATAGGCGTATGTTTGAGTATAATGAAAATTTTGGTTTTATAATATTAACTACTGACAACATTTCTACCAAATTCCTATAATTTTTTTGTCATTAACAGCATTTTCAATAAGTTATGTAGAGATGAAGATTTAAGAAAAATCCAGGCTGGCTCTCTTAATTTTTTATATGTAATATTGTCTGTAAATGTTTGTATCTTTGTTTAATAAAGTTCTATTAAAAAACAGGTTGGTGAAAGAACTCTGAAAGTAGAGACCTCAGAGATCACTGCATCAAGCAAACCAGATCCACTGACACACACCCTGCGTTCCATTACCCATACTTTCATACTACTTAGTATGCCAGAAAAAATATGTAGGATGTCCCAATACATGCATGGCAATTGCAGTATGCCATAAATACCTGTATGCCCATATAGTAATGCTAATCAGCATTATTTAGTATGTAGTATAGTTAAAAGAAAAAGCATGTGATTTGGAATGCAGGGTTAATGAAAGGGGAGGATTTGTTTGAGGAAACGTCATGCACCATGTTTTTTTTTCTAGTGAATGCCGCCATCTGCTGGTCTTAGAGCAACAATGCGCTTTTTGTGAACATTATTTTTGAATTTACTCAAATGTAAAGGTTTTTATATATAATAGAAGTCAAATGATTTTTTCTTAAAATACATTTTAATTGATTTTACTTTTGTTGCTATTATGTCAAGTATCTACACTTTAAAATAAATGAAAAGTCTCTACTTATATTGTATTAGCTGACTTTAAAATGGAATTCTATTCAACAGAGATGGATAAGAAACCCAATGAAACAGTAATTAAAATAGACTGATGAAATCTTCAGACCATTTATTCAATAAACAACAGCTTTCTCTTTCATCAGATGGGAACAAACAATTGGTCATAAACATAGTTATGTGTTGATCACTCTCTGAACAAGGTATGAATTGATATACAGTGAAAACAATCTCACATTTGAGTGACCAAAAATCCACTGAAAGTTGTGTGGTGGTTGCCTGCCCACACATGTGTATTTGCAGGCAGGATCACATACACATGGTCTCCTCGCTGTAGCTGTAGGAACACCGCATTGCCTCCGTTATCAGCTCCGTCAGAGTTTGACTGGTGATCATGGGTCATGGCTATCAGCTGGTGGTTCTTGAAAAGTAACAGCTTTCCCTCATGTTCTCCTCCAGCATGATAGAAGAAGCTAAAGTGATAAACACCTGCAACAGGTGCCACGAAGATACCTGTGTAAAAAATATGGTATTATCAGAAAAACCTTTGCATGAGAAGATGGGTCCAAAGTTTCAACTGGTACAGTTTAAGCTTAAGCAGTTGATATTAATGGATGAACACACACATGATGCAAACTCTCATCATGAATTGTAGTATTATTATTATTTTCTTGAGCATGAATAATTCTGAAAGAAAGCATACAATTGAAATTGACTGCGTATTACCTGTGAATTGATTGTAGGCCTCACCGATGTTTGTAATCACTGTTCTATAGATTAAAGTTTTGTCTGTGTTGTAGGGTCCAATGTGGTTATTTCCTCCTGTTGCTGCACTGAATATCACCTGGGTCCTTGCTGTGTGAAACAAAAAAATCAGGTCACATGAATTTGTTGTGTTTGTCTACAGTCTGCACACTCTATCACTATTTTGAATTTTCGTTGTTAGTTAGGAGGACTAGTTTTGTTTAAATCCAATGAACCTCAAGTATCCGATCACAATACACACAATGCTTAATTCATTCTTAAATAAAGTTTTTAAATGGAACTTGCCTTTGGTCTCCAGTTCTAGAATGGCGGTTTCACTCTTCATCAGCCTGGTTTTCACAGCTACTAGTTCTTCTCTCAGGAGATCACACTCTTCAGGCTGTGACTGTGTTTCAATAGCATTACCATCATCCTGGGCCCAAGTCAAGCCGCAGAACAGCAATAGAGATATAATGTGAAACTTCATCTTAGAAAGTTGATTCAAGTCTCTCAACCCCTGTTTCCTGTGGCTGCTTTTACGTTGTTTAACGATGACCTGTTAATTGTTAACAACTAATTTGACACATGGTTTTATTATCTTATTACAAAGTACAGTAGGGGAAGGTGGGGTGATTTGTGCATTTTGGAAGTTGCAAAACCCCTTGTTTCTAGAAAACCGTGGAAGAAATTGGAAATGTGACCACATATTTAAGAAGAGCCATCCATTTGACTCATCCTGTAAAGAAGGGAGACACATGGAATAAGATATAAGCACATTTAAGCTCAAAAAACTGTGTTTTGCCTTTCAAAGTAAAATTTCCATGATCAAGGTTTTTTGATTATTGTGTCTGAACAATTATAGACACGTTTGAAAACATTTGACACATGTTTTAGTGCTTTGGTATGCTACACTTTGAGTCTATATAGTTAGCACAATGTCAACCCTAAATTGCTGCATCATGCCTATTATCCAAAATTCTGGGGATGGGGTGATTTGTGCGCAAGGGCCTGGGTGAGTTATAAGTAAGTAAGTAAGTAAAATGTATTTATAAAAGCACATTTATGACAGTTTGCACTGTCCAAAGTGCTGTACATAGTGCATTCAGTAGGTAAACAATGAAGGTAAAATAACAATAACCAAAATAAAAGACGTAAAGCCCATACATCCACATAAACACAGATAGTAGTGCAGAGGTTAGTAAGTAGTGCAGAGGTTAATGGGGAGGAAACACCAGGGTGTACATATGGGTTTTGAGCCTTGATTTAAAGGCAGAAATGTAGGGGGAATCACATTTGTCAGGTGGCAGTTGGTTCCACAAGCACGGAGCAACTAGTGCAAAGTACATTTCTGAGAGTTGTGCCAGTGGCATGGCTGTATACGCTGGTCACCAAAAGAAAGTGATAGTCTACAGTAGCTCAGGAGAGAGTGACATCTCAATTCCACTTAACGACACCACTGATGAGAGTTCAGATGGCCAGAAAGATGATGATGGTGACTTTGTCATTGTGACACAATGACGCACAAATCACCCCACTACGTGGGGTGATTTGTGCGACAAGACAACTTTTTTTCCGAAAGCTATATTTCTTAAACAGTTTATTCCAGATCCAAAGTTTTTATTGCCAGGGATGCACAACATCCTGAAATATATGTACATATTTGAGTTGGAGACATAACTGTCAAGGCCTCACTTTAAAATCACTTTGAGTAAAAAGTTGCACAAATCACCCCACCTTCCCCTATATGTTATCTGTTTCAGTTCAAGTCAGTAAAGGAGCAATAAGGAAATAATACATCTACTCGCTTACCAATTCTAGTACAGTTTTTCTCGATTGCTTTGGCACATTTTTCAACTCACCGTTTTTTTAAACCACACACAGATCAAATGACAAAAAACAGCACATATTGTTTGCAAAAGGACACCGCCTTCTCAAAATGTATAAATCAGTTTTAATTTCTAATTTCATTTATCAGAGCATCTTATGATCTCAAGATTTATATGAAAGGCATCACCTTGTTCTTACATAATTACTTTTAATACATATTTACGTCACCTTCAATTTCAGCTTGAGGCGAGCTGAGGCAGTGCAGGTCCCCTCTTGGCAAACGTTGAGAAAATTCTGGGTTTTAGAATTGTATTTGCACAATCTAAAGCATGACCAACACAGGAACTTAAAAATGCCCACTGTTGGCTTGGCAGTCTCCCGTTGGTGGATGTGTTATGATGCTGTAGTCGACTGTTAGGTAGGTATGCAGGTACATACACACACACAGACACAAAGATTAATTTTGTAGAACAGAATCGTAAAGGATTATCACTGACTTCTGCAGGTCTATGGAGTCCTGTGTCTCTTTAATCATTATTAATTAATTATCAATTTTTATCATCAAACTCTTGCTTAAAGGAGGCAATAAACAAAATACCTTTGCTTAATTTGATTATAAAAAGATTCTCGCAATTGTTATTTCATATTACCCTGGAGCTGCTTTCGAAATCAGTACCATACAAGCTGACACAAATAGATTATGAGCAGGGCCATTAACATATGACCCAGATATGGGCAATGACACACAAAGGTGCATGATTATATTTTTATTAGTCAATTTATTGTACTGTAGGCATTGTTAGAAAAGTGTCAGTGTTGAAGGTAATAATGACATTTTTTTATATTCAGCCATGAAAGCATGAATATGTCTCTCCTTATGCTTCTGTCCTGATCAGGTTTTCCCTATATTTATACATAATTATACATGTAATACAGGCAATCAGACTTTTCTAAACGATGTACATACTATGACTGCAAAATATCTTAAATCTATCATTTATTTTTAATGATGAGACAAAACTCTTAAAAGTATTCAATCTGTTTAAGAGTAGCACCTTGTATACATCCAAATTGGATGAAAACTGGAAGGAATTAAAATGAACAAATAGTGGTGTATATACTTTAATACTTTTAGTCTGTAAAAGTTATATATTGTAATCATGAAGACAAATCATACTCTTTTGTCACTGTTTCTCAACCTCTACTTGCCAGAAAACCACTGAAAGTCGTGAGTTGGGCGCTCCCCCAAACATGTGACTGTGCCATTAAACGCACATACACCTGGTCCCCTCGCTGAAGCTCCAGGAACACTGCATTACCTCCGTTATCAGCCCCATCATGACTTGTACTGTGGTCATAGGCCGCCCCAACAACCAGATTGTTCTTAAAGAGGGACAGATACGCTCGAGTTGCTCCTCCAGCATGGTAAAAGAATGTGAAGTAGTACACGCCTGCGACAGGTGCAACGAAGATACCTGTGGGGACAATATTTTTATTCCAACCACTTACGTAGCTTTGTTGAGGTTCTTGAACCCTATATCTTTTTGTAACTTGTTGGATCACATTGAAAGTGTTCTCTGTGTTCAAATGTAAAATTGCAACATACTGTGTCAATTCGGTTTCTACACATCAATTTCTGTCTGAAACACAAATGTCGACCTAATGTTGGTGCTACAGAGAAAAGTCAGGGGTTCACCAATAAAATACAACCTCCGGGTACCATGAATGTCTGTAGTATTAGTCATATATAAAGATATTTGATAGATATTTAAAACTGAAGTGGTGAACCAGCCGCCATTGACTTTTATCGTAGCTAAAAATGTCTGTATGTCTCTTTATTTTTTATAAATATCGGAGTGGAGACGGATCTACAGCGGAAGTGTATACATGACAGGTTTATTTTTAAAATATTTAAAAACATTTTACAATGTGAAAAAGTCAAAGGTAAAACATCAGTTGGCCAAGATCAGTCAAGCTTAATCATGCATGACACATCTGGTGGAATTGTATTGAAGATAAACCTCACTGAATGTCTCAAAGAAAATGACGAAATTCCCAAATAAAAACTGAAAAAAAGGAATTGTATGTAATGTTGGTACTACTGTACTTACCAGTGAATTGATTATAGGCATCGCCGATGTTGGTATACACCTGGTTGTAGACCAAAGTTTTGTCTGTGTTGAAGGGTCCAAAGTGATCAGAACCTATCATTGTGGCACTGAAAACTACCATAGTTCTTTCTGTATGAAGCAAAACATTTTAATCACGTTATTTTGTAAATGCATTTTGGTTATCCCATTCCCCAACATTTTATCATAAACATTTTTTAATTACAAACAGAAAATTATTGACTCACTGTCGTTCAGCCTGGTTTCCATAACTTCCAGTTTTTCTTTCATGGCACCAAATTCTTTCAGGAAATCATGCAAAGGAAAGCACAACTGTGTTTCACCGTTATTTGCTGTTTCAGGACTAGTACCTTTATCTTGGGCCAAAATCAGGCCACAGAGAAGTGAAGCACACAAAAGAATTGTAGAATGCATCTTCCAAGTTGACTGAAATCTTTCAAACTCTGATCCTCTGGCTGCTTTTATGTTGTATTCAGATGCCCTGCTCATTTGTAACACCCCCTTTGCCACATGGCTTTCTTATCTTTTTTCGCATGATCTGTTTATTGATTCAGTGAACATGCAGAGAGGAAACAGTTTGTACTATATTTACTGGCAATCATTTAACCTTTTATATCCTAGAGGATTAGATTACTGCTAATATATAATTTTATCGCCCTAATTTACAGCTTGTAGCTTGAACACATTTCTTAGATATTGAGCAAAATATGTTAAGCTGTCTTGACTGTGAAAGCTCAAAGCACAATCGACCAATCAACTCTGACTGGCAACAAAATAAAGCAATTTCCATACCACTTCCTCAGTCAGTGGCTTCTTTTCCTGACATGTGTGGACATTGGACCATTTGAGGCTACAAAGCGCAATAGCAGAACAGATTTGTGTTGAAGAAAACATACAGCATAAGAAGGCAATAAACAATAAACATTTGCTTCATTTATTAGATTGTTTTTGAGATGTTACTTCATATAAACCAGTATAAATCAATATAAATCAGTACCATAAAAGCTGACACAAATAGATTATGAGCAAGGTCATAAACATATGACCCAGATATGAGCAATAACATGCACAGAGAACTAAGCAATTATTTTTTCATTTGTGAGTTTTATTTGCATGATCAATGTTATTATGATTCATCCTACGTGGAACAATTTACTGTTAAAAATAATAATCAGTAATGCTTTCTTTTCATTTCAAATAAACCAAATATGCAATTGTATATTTGTTTCTACTGCCATTGATACTCCTCATTAGGCTTGCTGAAAATTGACCCTTTCCAAATCCTGGGATAAAAGAGCCTCCTCCCGGGAAATCCCGGGAATTCCCGTTAAAACGAAAGTGCCTTTTTAATACTTTATTTTGTACCCACGTACTCGGCTGAGTGGTTTATTGGGCACGTTATAGCATCATATGGGCAGGACAGACTTGGTGCAAGCTCTAGAATGAACTAAGGGTATTAGCTAAAAGAAACGTCATCTGGAGGCGTTTTCATGTGAGAGGAGATGTTCTGTCTATGCACTCGCATGGACCGGCGGAGATAGAAGGCTCCGCGAGGAAACGCCCTGCGGTAACCACGGAAACAACTTTTACAACCGTGTATCGTTTTTGTTAAATATCTACTCGTATTGTTAACATTTGTTTAGTTAATAAATTGGATTAGTTTTTCAGTTTTGTTTGGTTTAAATGTCTACTTTGTGGATTAGGTCTAGGTTTCACTTTAGTGTTTGGCTGAACGGGGTGAACAGCGATGCTCCAGCTGTTTCATCTCATTAGATTTCTATTAGGCTACAAGAGAAAGCAGCAAAACAACTGGCTGTTTTATGTTCATACAATCTTGACTTTAATACAAAGCATGGTGAATATCACCATCTCATTGAGGAGAGAAAAGTAAAACACTATTCAGCTGTGCCAGGCTGCCAGCGTGTGTGTGTGTGTGTGTGTGTGCGTGTGAGGAGCACAGACGTGACAGTTTAGCGGTAGTGCTTGTCGCTCCGTCTGTAGAATGGCTGTGCATCTCTCTCCACTTGCATGTCATTGAAAATGTATTACCAGACACATCAAAAGCCTCCCGTCTGAAAAGGCCATGATGGCGAGACTATATTTTATAAGTAAGTATCAATGAAAAATATCCCACCCAAAAGAATAAAAAATACGGGAAGACAGGATCCCGTCGTCACTTCCCGGTACTCCCGTGGTGACCAATTTCGCGGGATTCCCGAAATCCCGGGTCCCGTTCAGCAACCCTACTCCTCATACATTTAAAATACACACACACATAAGTATTTCCTGTTTTAGTTTTTTTTAAAGGCCCTGGCAACCCAAATCCACTAAATCCTTGTAACTATGTTATTTGGGGGGTAAAATGAATGTTAATATGTATATGAAAGGTTTTAGGAATAGCTGCCAACCCCCCACTAAGCTACTGTCATGTCAGTTGATCGACCACTTGAATAATCCTGATTTGAATGTCGCATGACATGCGGTTTTCACACGCATCTCCATTCTAACATATATTGGACTTCACGTTAGAACATTTCAAATTCGAATTTTGGCTTTTTTTCACACGTTACGCGATTCTAAAGGACTATAAAAACAATTCTATACCATCTCTCTGGTACCGCGCAAGAGATACTGACTGTCTCTTCGCGCCTGAGCCTACAATAAAAAGCCCCCAAACTGACTGCAAGACTAACTGTAAAGTGAAACAACCGCCTCGCTCCGTTAGTTTCAGTCTACAGCCGACACATTTAATATGATCACCACCTGCGCATTGACAATGTTTAAATAAAGCCTCTCATTCTTATTATCATAAGGGCTTTTCATCAAATGATTAAATCTGAACATTACGGAGGCAGTGGTGGCACTGGTGCATAAAAGGACAGCGCAGTTGGCAAGCTCTCCTCACTACGCCTGCCACAGCAGAAAAGCGAAGTCGATCGCTGTGCCGATTCGTGCCTCTGATGTTGACTAACAACATAATGAATCAAGGCTTTGAATTCAGTGCTGGGGATGTGGAGCTCTTTGGCCATTTCCCGTGCATCTTTTTCCTCTCGTCGCATTGTTCTCTCTTCCAGCGCACACACGCATGTCCCGACCGCTTCCGAAAGCACAGCCAGTTTTCCACCTGGTAAGTTGGACACAATCCCTGAAGCTGAATGATCACTCTGGTAACGGTCAGTCTATTACTGGACACTGAATATTAGACCCCAAATATAAAACGACCCGACAAAATGTTCTAGACAGCAAAAAAGCAGTTTTTTAAACTACATTTTATAATATTTATAAAAAGGTATTTTGGATAAATGTAAACAGCTTATAGAGAAACCCAACATTAATGTCATATATTTATGTAAATGGGTTGCCAGGGCCTTTAATAAATTTTTCTTTATTTTTTTGTACTTATATATCTAGTAAAGCTGATCCTTTTTAATTTGGTGCAAAACACCCCTCCACATTCTGAGTACTCTTTTAAACTTTTAACATGATTTAAAGCATAACCAACAGGGGACCTGAAAAATGTCCAGTTTGCTTTGGGGTCCCCTGTCGGTGGTATGCCGCTAAAGTCCATTGATAGATAGGTTCGCAAGTGCAAAAAACACACACTCACACACTTTTGTTTTCCTGTTTTTAATATCTATTTTTCTTCCTTTTTTGGACTTATATATCCAGTTAGGATGAATCTTTATAATTTGGTACAAAAAGTCCCTCCACAGTCTAAAGTACTTCCCAGTGCTGTAAAACAACACGTGTGAATGAGTCGTCAAACTGAGCAGAGGCAGTGCAAAGAATTGACTTTACAATCAAACACCTGAAGGTCCTCAGAGATTTTTAGACGTGTTTTTAACATGATTTAAAGCATGACCAACAGGGGACCTGAATGTCTAATGTTGGCTTGGAGGTCCCCTGTTGGTGAATATGTAATGTCGCTAAAGTCCACTGTTAGATAGGTACGTAAGTGCACAAACACACACACAAATCCTGTTTTAATTTCACACACACATACATAAAGCAATGAAAACAAGAAACAGCATTTGTTCAAAAGTATTTTTGTCTTTAATTTTTATTTTGAGAGCAGAAACAAATTATTTTGTATTTTTTTGTATCATCCTGTACCTTTTAATAGCTTTCCAAGATTCTATAATCTTAAGACTGTCCAGTGAGTTTAGGCTTATTCTCTTCAAAAATAGTACAAGAAAGAGTTTGTTTCTTCTCTTCATCAAGTAGAAAACATGTAATTGAAACACGTGTACAGTAAATATGAGAAAAGGATGAACCCATTAGGTAGAAAATGTCTGGGAAGTTAGCTTCTTTTAGACTCACATTCATTACGAAACTCAGAGGTTAGAGGATAGCATATTTTAATACAAAGTAACAGAGGACATGTAATGCATTTTAAGCTGTATTAAAAGAGATGCATAACCTCTGCTTCTTTGAAAATGTCCTTCCCTGACTGACTGTAAAAGTTTCCCATGGGGTCGTTATTGTATTTGTCCCATACAGGAAGCAAACTGGCACAAAGTGTGTGTTTGCTGCAAGATGTTAGATGGGGAAAAAAAAACTGGTGTTTTCGTTTGGATTTTTTGCCGTTACTGGCTATGACTCATGTGAAGTGAAAAAATGGCGGTAAACATTTATTCATCATCATCGTCGTCGTCGTCATCATCATCATCATCATCATCGTCATCATCATCATCATCTTCATCATCATCGTCGTCATCTTCATCATCATCATCATCATCATCATCATCATCCTCCTCCACTTCATCATCATCATCCGGGTCGATCTTGCCGGACAGAACGTCTTCGACCCACTGCTCGAGCTCGTCCGCTGAGGGCATGTCATCATCGTCATCCATTTCCATCCACACGCTGTCGGCCTGTGTCGAGGATCAAGAACAGAAAAATTTACAAAACGTTTTGTTTTTAACATGACCAAATTATTTTACGCAAATTTTGCAGTTTTTGACGTTTCTGGAAGGTCGGACACAAAATGGCTGCTTACGTCCTCAACATCAACCACACCAATCTGGGGAGAGGAGAGGTCGATATGGAAGGTCCTCTCCCAGTATGGCACCAGCTGAAAGTGAGACACAGACAAAGAGAGGAGAAGGTTAGGATTATATATGGTATGGTAGGAAGGCTAAGAGGAATAGGAGGCTGACTGATAACCATGAGGTCGCTGGTTCGTTCCCCGGCACCGGACAGGAGGGTGTTAGTAGGAAAACTAGTGTAGGCTGTTATTTCATCTCTACCACTGTGTACTTGAGCAAGGCACTTAACTCCAAACTATGGCTGAACCTGTGCTCTGACCCCCTCCGAAGTGTGGTAACTTGAGAGGGGATATGCGAAAAGACATATTTCAATGTGCCCCGTGTAAATTAACTAATAAAGAGAACTTAACTTACTGTATATATCTACAGTATGTTTATTGCTCATTTTTCAGTCATTAACCTTTCTTGTCATGTCAGATACCTGACATTAACCAGGTGCTCTCTGTGTTTTCCCAGCATTCAACTTGCAAAAGCACACTCACCAGCACACCTGTTCCCCATTTCTTCAATAGCCTCCTTTGCACATATACCAGCCCTCTAATTTGCGAGGTTTTCTTATGCACTGCTTTGTTCTCGGTACATAATTTGTTTCTGTATCTTGCCTGCTCTCTGACTGATTGCTAAGCTCTTCTGCGATGGGCAACTTGTAAGTAAGCAACTTTCTTTTTAAGTTCTCATAATGATAATTTGGACTTTGTATCAAACTTTTACCTCACTTTTAAAAGTTACTGTAATGCAAGAACACATAGACAAAACACAATACAGTCAGTGCATCCTCAAGCTGTACATCGAATATGGTTTGACATGCTATTCTGAAAGAAAGGTACCAAATGCGCAGTATTATACAAAACGTGATAGAGACAGACAGACAGACAGGCAGATAGATAGATAGATAGATAGATAGATAGATAGATAGATAGATAGATAGATAGATAGATAGATAGATAGATAGATAGATAGATAGATAGATAGATAGATTATTTTCATACCAGGGGGAAGTTGTCGGGGTCGATCCAGATGATGCTGAGATTAGGGTCATCAGTGTTCTCGCGTGCCACCTCCTTCAGGATTTCCAGGAATTCATAACCGTCTAAGAAAAAGTTGAAAAGTCAGGTATGATAGTAAGCCTGAAACCTTGAAACCCAACTAATCTTATCTAAACTAATCCATTATTCGGATAATATCAATGATATAATTGTCGATAACAGGTCACTTTTATGGGATGGCCTAGAGGAAGACGGGCCGACTAGTAACCATGAGGTCGCTGGTTGGCTCCTTGGGACCGGACAGGAAGGTGTTATTTGTAAAACTAGTGGTGACTGCTATTACATCTACGGTGCCCAGCATCTCTACGCTTGTGTCCTTGAGCAAGAGATACTTAACCCCAAACTTCTCAAGGGGCGCTGTAATATGGACAACCTTGTGCTCTGACCCCCTCCGAAGTCTGGTCATTCGAGAGGGGATATTCCAAAAGACGAATTTGAATGTGCCTTGTGTAAATTGAAGAGAATTTAACATAACTAAGGTAGAAACTTACCTGGGTCATCTTCCTCAGCGAAGGCAACAATGTGCTCTCCATCAATGTCATCCTCCTGTAAACACAGAAAGGGGGACATGGCAAGGTTGTCCTGTATTTCCTGTTAACCGTCTGAAGGAACTATACGTTTTATAGGCACAAAACTAGCTTTATTTTAATGTATGAATAAAGTAGTTTCAAATGTCTTACCCAGATCTCGTACATGCTGTGGGGCTCAAGCTTCCTCAGAGTAGGCCTGAAACATTAAAACATAAAAAATGTAATTACAATACTTATAATGGTACTTCATGATTAGATAGCTAAGAATAGATTTACAACAAATTTCAGTCCTCATGTGTGTTAACCCAATTAACCCATTCCAAAAATGACTTATATTTATTTCTCAACATCCAATAATGGTTATTAGTGTTGATGATTTTGAACTTTTTAGGATTTAAAAGTCCCTATGGATGTTTTTAGGGTCTCACCTATCGTGCTGCTCAATGTATTCGACAAGCTCGGACTCAACGTAGGGCTTTCCTGGAATGGTGACGGGCTCCTCCATGAATGGCTCGTAGAAGTCGACTTCGTTCATCTTCAGCTTCAGTTTCTTGGCGATCTAAAAATCCATATTATTAAGGGAAAACAGAATTAGAATGGGATAAACCAGTTTAGGGAAATTAATAAAAAATAAATAAAAAATGTTGTAATGCCAAAACTGTACAAATTGTGTACACGTGAAAATATATCCACACAAAATACTCAAACTCAAATGAAACCTTGGAGTCGAATGTGGCGAAGAATTTGACGAATGGATGGAACTCTTCAGCAGCATCATCGAACTCAATGAAGTCTGGATGGAGAAAAATAAAGAAACGCATTTTAACAAGCTCATAACAGCAGTTTCTTTGCAGCACGTTTGCTTAAAGTAGCTACGAGGAACTTTTAAATATTTCTGAAAGTCAGATTTTTCCACTGATGATCATAAATTACACGTTACAGCAATTGAGACCATCAGTGCAAAGAATGCTATTTTCATATAGTTTTTCTTAATACCTTTGTCATGGGCACACTCACCCAATAACTACAACTGGCATAGTAAAAACACTACCGCTTTTGTCCAAAGGGGGTGCAAGAATTAACACAAACTGAAAGTTCCTCAGAGAGTGGTTGCACATTTTGCACAGTGGTTTGAAGCTGAGTCTTTGAAAACATAATGTTCCACCTACGAGGAGATTTCTCGCTCTTGAAGTAGCCGACCAGCTTGATGACCTCATCCATGTTGTGGAAACCCTTCAGCTCACGCTCGTTATCAATGAACTCCACGGGGTCTTCAATCACCTGACAGGAGACAAATATGGTCAAAACTTATTGTAGTCCAAACTGCAACAATTTTTTTATTCTTTTTTTTTTTTGGCATTTTTATGCTTTATTAGCTAGTTTGGAATTGAAATGGGGCAGAGAAGGTAAATCTTTTTTTGACAAAATAGTTAAATAGTGAATAGTTCTCTGTGTGTTCATATTACAGAGGTGTAATAGTCATAAAGTACTGACCAATATACATCTTTAAAACAATTTTGGTTTGAGTATCAAGATACCAGACCATATTTTTTTAACCTGAATTAAGACCTTCAAAAATGTATTATTTTTGATTGCTGCCATTTTGGAAGATGGGCAATAAAATAAAACACAAAATTTGGTCTGGTTTCTTGACACTCAAACCAAAATTGTTCTATAAACCCTTACCTTCATTTTAGAAGTGAAAACAAAACTTTCGCATCAACTTGAAGTGACTGAAGGTCCAGGCACCCCCCTAGCTGGTGCCCTTAATAATTTTCTCCGGCTCTGCCCTTCAGACAGTCTGACTCTGCCACTGTCTGAGTCCAATCACAGTAACTGGCACGATCCTTTGCCATAAATAACTTACATCATAGAGGAACTCGACCAGGGTGTCAGAGGCCAGCTCTCCATCGTACTCGATGATCTCATTGTCGGCAAAGATGTAGATGCTCTCCACCTCATCCAGACCTGGTGGGGGGGGGGGGGGGGGGGGTTATAATTTATTTTTAAGTTAGATTTGTCATACCATGGTAAGAAATGTATTCTAATTTAAAGGTGCACTATACAGTTTCAAGGGATGTTAACATTTGCAGAGCCGGAAGTCAGTTTACAAATATAATTTCTCTACATGTAATTCTACATTTAATGTTATGCTTGCTGTTGGAAGATTTCTTAATTTACTGGTGATAATACAGGACAAGTGCGTAACATTTGCAAAAGATAAATTGCAGGGCTTCATACATACTTGTTGAGTTATAGGAAATGGCAATATATTAATGTTCTTATGCTAGATCATAATATTAAGCATACAGAATTAGCCAACACTTTTTTATAATGTTTTCACACATTTGTGTTTTCAAGCACCTGCATGGTTTATAGATTAAGCCACTAGTGTTACAAAGAAGCTGTGACATCTCTGGTGAACACTTGAGGGCAGAATTGCTTCATCTATTCTCAGATATCAACCTTATTACAGATTGAACCCAATGTTTACTAAGGAATTAACATATTTTCAACATGTTTTACACTTCTAATCATCTGATTTGTAATCTGCTCATTTTGTGTTGAAAATGAGTTATTCATGTATTTATAAGTGACCATTAGAGTAACACTGGACAGATACCTTCAGTTCAAATGTTTAAAAATACCAAGCTATGATGCTAAGACTGGGGGCAATTCTGCTTTGTTAACTGCTGTATGAAAATACTTTAATATTGTATTTTTAGCCATCAGTGCAAAAAAATTAAATAAATAAACAAACAAACAACATTGAGGATAGAATCGAATCATGAACTTAACATCGAAAATCAAATAGAATATTTGGAGAATTGCGACAGCTCTAGTAACTATTTATCAGCTTTTTATCCGCCAAAAATAGGAAGAGGCCATGAGAAAAGTGTTTGAGAAGAGGATATACACTGTTCCAATGCTTTGGATTTGTTAGTTCACTGGTCTTTCTGACCAATGGGTTGTGTTGCTTTCACCAGCGAGGTCTCACTGTCTATGAATGGCAAGCTTACCCAACTTCTTGGCAACACTGGCGTCCTTCTTTTCATCAACCAGACCAAATCCAATGTCTTCATCTTGGAGATCGGCCAGAACTTGGGCTGCAAGCTGGAAATAGAGAGAATGAGACAGCCAGAGAGAGAGAGAGAGACAGGGAGAAAGAGAGAGAGAGGGAGATAGAGAGTGAGACAGGGAGAGGGGGAGAGAGAGTGAGAGACAGGGAGAGAGAGGGGTAGGGGAGTTGGGACAAGAGTGGAAGTGAGGGAGATAAAGTTGTGTTAAGTATCGTATGAGCGCTGATTCTACCCCTGATCTTGGCGATTAACTCGTCTGTCCATGATAAACATTTCCTAATCCGAGACCTCCATTAAAACCATACTTTCAGTTTAATTTACACACGTAACCCTCTCCCCTCCACACAACCCCTCTGGCATTTCATATTAATTTCAAGGCCTTAAAAGCAAAAGCTGTGGATTGCTGCCTTGCACTTTCTAATTCTGAGTGAAATTGAAGCCAACAATTGACAGCACCCCATAGCCGGCCGCTAGAGGAGCACTGACAGCGGGGTTTTCTAAAAGAACAAGAGGGGCAGAACTTGAGCCAACTATGTCAGGGGGGAAGAGAGGCTGCAACAGGTGTGAAAGGAAAGGAGAGGAGCAGCTCACACTCTGCGAAAGTAAAGCTGCTGCAAACAAGCACATGCAGTTGAGGAGAAGAATTATTAGCCCCCCTATGAACATTTAAAACATTTCCCAAGTGAAATTATTTTGTTGTGTTCTGTGTGCAAAGTAACACAATGTAATCATCCAAAATAAAAGTAGGATGTTTGGAAAAGCTGAGCTGAAAATTCCTTGCTCTGTTAGACAGCACATGGGAAATACTTTTAAAAAATAAAATTTTCATAGTGGGGCTAATAATTCTGTCCTCAACTGTACATATTGGTGCTGTAAATATATAGACTTAAAAAACGACTAATTGTACCCTTATCTTGCTTCCTCTCAACAAACACAGATGAACTGTTTTTCTCAGAGTTAATAATAATAATAATAATAATAATAATAATAATATTATTATTATTAATAATAATAATAATAATAATAATAACAACAACAACAACAACAACAACAACAACAACAACAACAACAATAATAATAATAATAATAATAATAATACTTTATATTTTATTTGTGGGCACCTTTCTGGACAGCTAAGGACACCTTACAAAAACATAATAAAAGCACAACAAATTAAAAAAGTAAATTCAAGGTTACTAGTTACTAGTTCAAATTGATCAAAAGTTACAAATTGACATGACTGTTTCCCTTTAATAAATGCTAATCGATTCTCCATATTAATGAATTCCAAGTACTTAATTCAGTTTTACGGTATAAAAGTGAGGTTGTACTTCAGTGAGTAATGAAAGCGTTATGTAGCAGCTTTCAAAGCAGCATAGCGGCCAGATGCCCCAAAGCACCTGCACAGGTAGCTTGTGCGGTAAAATATAGTATGTGCTATGTTTCTCTTCGCAAACAATCCAAGTTTTTGCAGAGAGGCTAAACTGCAGTACCAAAGTTAGACTGAAAAATAGCATAATAGGTCCTCTTTAATGCCATCCATTCTTTCGGTCTCCAGAGTCAAGACGCATTAGCTCATAGTTGGAACGGAGGGCCAATTTTTATCTGGTTGGCAACGTTAGTTAATTTGCATTGGAACACTAAAGCAAGATAATCACCATGTAACAGCTAATGCGAAAGGTTCCATTCAGAATAAGGCTTCTTTTATTTCAAAGGTTCTTTCAAAACATATTCCCTCACTGGTAGCATTTACAATAAGGGTTAAACAAACAGTTTACATTATTTATGCTAAACTAGGCTATGCAATCAGCTGAGCTAACTTAGCATACTTTTTTTTAAAATGCAAACATGTGATTGGTAGCAAACTACTCTTCTCTCTTCTAAGTCCTACCCCAATGATTTACTTTGCTCCTTTACATTCATTGACAGTTAGATTCTATGGCAGGTGGGAGGATGGATGGTTAGACATGTTGAAGTTTGATTAAAGATGCTACGAGGAACTTTGAAATATTTCTAAAACAGTCTAATTTTTATCTTTTTATCATATAGTTTTTCTGAATGCCTTTGTCATGGGTACGTTCACCCAGGAACAACACTACTGCTTTTTGGGGTGCAAGAATGAACACAAACTTAAAGTTTTCTCAGAGCACCTTTACTAGATGAGATGGAGTCTTTCTTCAAAACTGTTGTCAATTTCTCTTTCATCAAAAGAAAATGAGCACACTAAATTACAGTCAAAAAAACTTTGACTTTGAGAGCAGTTCAGTCTCCATTGGTCTTTGAAGTCCCAGTTGTTGCTTCATGTAATTTTGCTTGAGTTTTAAGACCAAACTGCAGTCAAGTAACGGAAGAGAACAGTCAGCAGATACTGCAGCAGCCGTAGAATCTGTGTGCTTTCCGCAGCCCAGCTTTGCAGGCACTAAAAAAAGAGCCAGAGCTACAACCATACAGTACCTGAAAGACATTTGCTGCTGCACTTGACATCAGCTGTGGGAAGAGGTAACGCTTTAGGGCAAAGCACAATAGTCACAGCCTCCAGGTTTACAACACAATCGGAGTGGCCTTCATAGGAGACAGAATAGGTCCAAACTTAAACAGTGAGATTTTACTTTACAGCATACATTGTTGATCTATTTACTAGCATCCTTGTTCTTCCCATCCCCAGTTGTTCTTTTTCAGAAATAGCATTAATGTCTTGGATATGTCCATATATTACCCTTAATTTTCATGCACAAAATGTATATTCGATCAGCACTGATTGAATAATTGACCTCTCAGATGAAGCAGAAGCCTGCCATGTTATGGAGGGAAACCAATTTAATTTAACATTTTTCACTGCTATAAATGGATTTGGTGATATTTATACACTTTTCTGTACAGCAGAGCAAAGATACAAAAGTAGTTTCATATATTTTTTTCATCTTTTTCGGTGGTAGATTTTAATAACCTAATAACACAAACCATTCAAGCATAAAGAATGCGCATCACTGCTGCAGAAAAAGTGAAAGCAGCACTGCAGACAGTGTTGTAAAAATTTGAATTTACATGACAACACCAACATTGCTATTCCAAATTCTTCACTTGCAAGCTTGGATTTTTAAAGGTCTACAACTTGTTTCTTCTAGACTATTCCCTAACGCTCATCCTATATTCTACCACAGGCAATGGCCATATAAGTTACACTGCGGGGTATTTATAAGAGGGGTGAAGCTATGGCGGCTTGCAGTGGGGTGGGGGAGACCCATAGCTTTATAAGGGCGTGTAAGAAAGCATCTTGAGTAGCAGGAAAGATGGCCGCAGATCTGTTACATATAGAAATGGGCGTGGCCAGGAAAGGCAGCGAAAGGTTGATGAATGGAAGAAGACACTTGACACACATGTTAACCCTTCACAGCACATCATTGGGCCCATCAGTTTAGTCCTGATTTTTTGGGGTTTTTTTCCTCTCTTTCTCATGATCACCTCCTTTGAGGGTCCAACCAGTAACCATGAGGTCTCTGGTTCCTCCCAGTAACCATGAGGTCTCTGTTTCCTCCTCCCAGTAACCATTAGGTCTCTGGTTCCTCCTCCCAGTAACCATGAGGTCTCTGCTTCCTCCCAGTAACCATGAGGTCTCTGGTTCAATCCCCGCCACCGGACAGGAGGGTGTTAGTAGGAAAACTAGTGGTGGCACCATCTCTACCATTGTGTCCTTGAGCAAAACACTTAACCCCAAACTGCTCCAGGGGTGCTGTACTTTTGCTGACCTATGCTGTGACCCCCTCTGGAGTGATGTAACTTGAGAGGGGAGATGAGAAAAGAAAAATGTCAATGTAGCCTTGTGTTAATTGACTAAAACTAACTTAAAACCTTCCATCAGGGTATTTCCTCCAAAATTAAGTCAACTAACTCTCCCCTCACCCTTGTTCACCTGGTAACACCGGACTCATGCAGAAAGCAAGGCAAGTTTATTTATATAGCACAATTCAGACACCAGTCCATTCAAAGTGCTTTAAATTGGCTTACAATACATCAAGATTATACATTAAAAATTGCATTTAAGAGATAGTAAAAACAATCAAAAAAATACATTAAGATTCAAGATTACCCTACATTAGCAATCATAAGATCTGAGTGCCAAGTGAAGGGGTCAGCAGTGTAATGGTTTGGCTCTATCACCTAATGCCCAGTCAGTGTGAGCTTGATGAGGGCAAGGTGCCACGGTGAGTTGTCAAAAACGTGCTCTGGGACCGTCCCGTTGCTACACTTGGCCCGTGGCACCAAAGTGATGAGCTAGGGCGAAGGTGGCAAGTTGTCAATGCAAGTAGAAGGGTCACATTTCCTTGTAATGTTATCTGCCTTCCCACATGCTTACTCCACACAGCTCAATGGAGGTTAGACGCCTATGTATATATCGGCTGCTTTGGTTCAACTATAGACTTGGGTAGGAGGCTGCTATCACCACTTTAGGGTCAAAAAACATGTCTGCAAATTTTAAGTGTTTACAGGGCTGTACGCTTATTTTTTTAGGTGGTAGCACTGGTGCTAGCAAGCAAAAAAATTCAGTAGCACAAAAATAAATTTGGTAGCACACAAAGTATGAAAACTTGCATAACCTTAACCCTTGCATTTCACTGTAATTACCTTTGAGCCTGTCATCTTGGTCCCAATTGAGATTCTCAATTAATATCATATCCTAGTGTATGCAGTAATAATTGTAGAATAATTAATAGGGGTGCACTGATTGTAATTTAGACAAAAGCATCTAACCTGCCAATTGCAATTTTTTGCTGATTCAGAATTATTTTTCCCCATAAAAATATAAAAATAATATCTATATCTATATATGTTTTGTATATACTTATAATTATTATATTAATAATAATAAACATTTTTAGAAAATGTCCTTGTTAATTAAAACCAAACTTTAAAACATTAAACATAGCCTATTAAATCAATAAGTATAGGCCTACATATTGGTACAATTTAGGATAAATTAAATAGGTTGTTGTGAATGTGTTGGAAGTTGTTCTTCAGTGGCTTATTTCAAACTTTGTTTTTAGACTACTGTTGACTTTTCTCTGCAGCTGAATGAGTTGCCTTTCTAGCTAGATCACTGCAGGGCTGTGAAGCGCTAACTTCCTGTTCTTACCGGCTTCAAAATAAAGGTCAACTCACGTTTGGCTAGTAGCAGGCTTTTAACGTGAAGGCGCACAGGAAATGTTCTGTTTGCACACACGC
>CM049417.1:5715000-5725000 GCA_026929865.2 Hyperoplus lanceolatus | reverse complement strand
GCATCTCACCGCTGATGAGAAGTCAACCAGTTAATGACGCTCCGAGGACTCGTCATCTAAACATAACTCCTGTCACACATTTAATGACATCGCATCTGACAAATTAGCTCTTAATTTAGTGCCGGCTATTTCTAATTGGAAGACGTCGAGATTTAAGCGTGAGAAAGAGTAAGAGGAGATCCATTTGAAAATGTGACGTTGCTCTTAAACATTGTCACTTAACGGGGAAGGGGAGGGGAAAATGTTAAGCACTGGCAGCTGTACTCGTGTGAGGGGGTAAGGGGAGCTCTTTAACGATATGGGACTGGATCTAATGGGACATCCCGGGGGCAATGAAATGATCTGGAGGGAAAGGTCCTAATCAGGGGTTCACGAGGAAAACGGGCCGTTGGGACTAAGGCCTGTTGGTCCAAGATAAGTTGTGGAAATGAGATCCGGATGTAACATTTTGGATTGTTGAGTGTCAATGTCTTTCGCATTAAAGGTGCAGTGTGTAATATCAAAATATTCAGTGGCATCTAGTGGTGAAAGTTCTAGAATGTAGGTTACCCCCCCACCCCCCTTTTTTTGAATAATAGGCTAACAGAAGCTACGGTGGCCTTCAAGGACAAGAAGATAGTCACTAAAGATGGCAGCATCGACAACTGCCTCAAAGTATTTTCACAATATCAAGTGATGAGGTGAAGATGTATTTAGTTATTTATTCTATGGCACTTCTTTTTGGTCTTCCAACAGGTGAATTTCCCCAGGATGCCCACATTAAAAATGCATATAGCCTTCATTATGCTAGCTATCTATAGAGGAAATGGATCCTTGATTTCAGAAAGAGTTGGACAAAGGTGTCAAGGATAGACACATAGCAAAATCCATAATTTTTCTTAAGAAATCACAACTTGTAAGAAAAAGAGATTGAGACATTTGTATTGTCTGTATATGTATGTGTTGGTTGTACTGGATTTTATATTTAACTCAATCAGTGTTTTACTTTTATTTATGTGAGAGGAATATTGTCGAATTGAGAAATTGAGGGTTGGGCTCACAAGCTACTGCACATTGCCTAAAATAGCTCATACAGTATTATCCCCCCCTGTGTGTCTCACTATGAATACCTTCTACTACTAATAAAAGATGTCGGCATGAAATTGATCGTGCTGGTGAAAAGGAGGAGGTTTCCAACTGTCATTTTGGATACCTGTTTCTACGGCAATAGTCTGATATTTTACCAGATCTGTCGGGAAACTGAAGAAGATTATAACAAGACAAAGACTGCAGCCTTTGGCATGAATATTCTATGTGTGTGTGAGAGAGAGAGAGAGAGAGAGAGAGAGAGAGAGAGAGAGAGAGAGAGAGAGAGAGAGAGAGAGAGAGTGTGTGTGTGTGTGTGTGTGTGTGTGTGTGTGTGTGTGTGTGTGTGTGTGTGTGTGTGTGTGTGTGTGTGTGTGTGTGTGTGTGTGTGTGTGTTGGCTTGGCATTATGTGCACCTTTGTCACCTTTCTAAGTAATTACCGTCATTTTATCTCAAGCTGTCTTTTCCTTTAAGTAAAGTTAGCCATTAGTCAATTTACAAGAGGCACATTGAAATTTGTCTTTTCGCATTATCCCCTCTCTAGTTACCACACTCCAGAGGGGGTCAGAGCGTAGGATCAGCCATAGTACAGCGCCCCTGGAGCAGTTTGGGGTTAAGTGTCTTGCTCAAGGACACAATGGTAGAGATAGTGGGCACCGTAGATGTAATAGCAGCCACCACTATAGTTTTACTACTAACACCCTCCTGTTCTAGCCTGCCACTGCCCGCCAACCTACCCCGCTCAATTTTCATATCCCTTCAGTAGTGAGTCTGGGTCCGTTGTTTATTCGCGGGTTTTTCTCCGGCAGAATTTTGGCTGTCCAATCAGCGAATAGAACGAGTGCCTGAGAACAGTGACGTTGAGGTCGTGCACCAGTTTCAGTTGTAGTCGGACAGAAGCCAGAATGACACACGTCACGACCAAACGTTATGCGATTGGTTGGCAGATCCAAAGTGGCACTGGGCAGATCAAATAGTTTTAAACTTCAACAGGCACCCGCCTTCAAATGAGGGAACGTTTGTCAATTGCGCAATTCCAGACCTTCTGTATAAGTCAAATATAGTATGATGGTCTAGTAGGACCAGGCCACTCCTGTCCTGTGCCAGGGATCAAACCAGAGACCTCATGGTTACTGATCGGCCCTTCTTCCTCTAGGCCATCCTACCACACAAAACATTACATTACAACAAGAGTTCTGTCATTAGTAACTAACTGCAGTTGCTGCATTACAGCGATACGTTGGTGCAGTATTTTAATCAGCTCAATTTGCAGATTTGCATTTGCAGCCATGCAGAGCTCCGTCATGCCCATGGCAATATGACAGGCGCATTCATAACGGTGACATTTACCCAGTCGTTTTTTCAATCAATGCTTTGCACAATAGGTCAAACACATTATGCTGGGTTTGTGAGACACTGATGCACTGATCTGTCAGTTGCTGTTAATATAATAAAAAATTAAAATAAATAGAGTATGGCATCTAGTAAAGTATGGATAAGACGTTTTTACTCTTATCTGTTCACATGCTTACTTGATAATAGACAGGGTGCAGTAGCAACAGTGTGTGTGTGTGTGTGTGTGTGTGTGTGTGTGTGTGTGTGTGTGTGTGTGTGTGTGTGTGTGTGTGTGTGTGTGTGGCCAATATGTATCTAAAAAATATGAAAATATCAACAATAACCTCTATTTTATTAGACCTAGTTGCCTTTTCTTTTGCTCATAACGCTCGTCAATGGGAGATTTGTGTCAATGTTAATTTTGCCCCATCAATTCCAATTCATCTCAACATGCATAATAGGCTACATGTAGCATCAGTTCAGGCAGAGCAGCGTATGAATAGCTTGTATTATATTATCAGATGTTTCATTCATGCTTCTCTATCACCGGCTCATTGACTCTCCATCTGGTGTCACTGGCAGCCTGAAGAGTAACATCCAATCATATTCATTCAGGTGTATAGGCTACAAACAGGCCATAATAACCTGACGCTTTCAATGCTCTGCTGATCACGCACGCATGCATGCATGCACGCACACACACACACACACACACACACACACACACACACACACACACACACACACACACACACACACACACACACACACACACACTCACTCACACATGCACGTTCTCATACAAAGCCAACACATACTAACCGTTATCCATTCTGGCCTGCACACAAAGCAGTGCTATCATTTACCCCGCAACTCTTTTAGCATGTGCAGGTTTTTCCTTTTTTTTATTATAGTCAAAAAGACCCATTTTTCCCCCCTTGTTGGCGTTTTATTTTATTTTTTGTGCTTTAAAAAATATATACAGTATATATATATATATTAATGCACGTTTTTGATAAATCTTTTTACCAGTGGATTGCACCTGGGCCCCGGTGTCAGAGGGCTGTGTGTTCACCATAGCGACGGGCTGCCTGTCAGAGCAGCAGTGTCTTCTTACAGAGACACAGTGTCCCTTACACTCGCCTCCATAAGTCACCTCTGCAAATAGCCCGGGACAGCCCTGCACGCTGAGCAAGAAGCTAAAAGCCCTCGCTCATACAGTAACACACACACACACACACACACACACACACACACACACACTAGCAAGAAGCTAAAATCCCTCGTGGGATTGGGGACAGAGACCTAAAGCCCCTATCTCACTGGGCTGCGACTGTTTGCGACAAGTTGGAGACACAAAATTGCAACAAAATATGCCAATTTGCGAAAATTTTCACTTGCAGTCTCACTGAGTTGCTACGTACGACACGTTTGCGAATGTCCTTGCCGGGAGCTCGCATTTATGTCTCACGAACGTCTGGCGAGTGTCGCACGAACGGAATGTCAGTCTCATTTTTGTCTCAAAGCAGTCGCAATTTAGTTTCATATGTCGCCAAATCCTCGCAAAGTTGTCTCACACTTCTCGCACTTTCTGACTCGCAGAGACTAAATTGAGAAGGGTTTGCAACGCGTGCGACACGCGTGCGACACACTTGCGACGACTCTGAGGGTCTATTCACACATGCCGTGTTTAGTTCGGTTGATACAAACTCAGATGCACTTCTGCCTTCGGTGCGCATCTTTCAGGCAGGTGTGAATACAGCAATCGCACTCGGGGGCGGACCAAACAAACGCTCCGAGACCCAGATGAAGAGGTAGTCTCGGTGCGTTTCCAAACGCACTCTGCTGCAGTTCGTTTGTGGTGTGAATTTGTCCGGACTCGATCCGAACCAAATGCAGGAGGCACTGTGTCTTATCTTTCTTAATAAATAGCCGTCAGCTTCACATTATGGGAAAGTGTTGTTGTCGCCATTATTAGGACGATACGTTGTGGTTTGACCGGGAGCCCAGAACAATATATTACATTTGATCGGGAGGACGCGTAAACATGCTGAATGTGTTCAGCGATCAGATGAAGGAGAGGGGAGCGTCTCTCGCACAGTGCCAACAGGTTCACGCTGCGCAAGAAGTGTGTGTTTTTATTTTGCTTTCCATGTACGGGACCGTCAATACCCAGTGCATATCCCAATACCCAGTCAATATCCCCCTGTCAGTTTGGAGCTGAACTGCGCCGACCCAGCTGATACACAGCTTAATCAGCTGAGTGTCAGCTTGAGCCTATTCTTCTCGCGTGACGTGCGTCCAGCACCAAAAATACAGTAAAAATTATGTTTCACATTGTAGGCTACAAGCCACATAACGTGGCATTGACATAGGGCTACATATTATAACCATATGAAACAACAATAATTTGATGTTTTTCTTCTTTATTTATAGGCTAGATGTAGGCCATTTTATTATTTTTAACCCCATATTATATCAATGATATATATTTCGCAGTTTTAACTTCGTGCTTCCTGTTTCTCTCCACCCCAGAATGTCTGTCCAATGAATGAATAACCTCAGATCACGTGTGGTTTTGCTTCGTAATGCTGGTTCACTTGCAAAAGGGGCAATATGAAAGTGGACCACACCAAACAAAAAAAATCAAAACTCTATTTGGTCTGGACCAAAGCAAGTGAACTAGCAGACTTTCCCAGTGTGAATACACCCTGAGACTATTTTGAGACTGATTTGTCGCACACTTTTTTTGAACATGTACAAAATTCATGCGACAGGACTGCGCGGTTCTGCGACACGTGCAAGGAAATTGAGACCTCCGCGAACGTTTGGAGACAGTTTAGAGACTCGTTTGCGAATGCAGTCTCCAACTTGTCGCAAACAGTCGCAGCCCAGTGAGATAGGGGCTTAAGCAGCCATCTGTCACCTCGACTACTGTCCACACGGCTCTGTCCGCTAGCTCGGACAGGGCAGCAACACACACACACACACACACACACACACACACACACACAAACACACACACACACACACACACACATCATTATACCCTTGACAGCGGTCTGTCTTGCTGGAAATAACAGACCTGTAGAATGCTGTGAATTTCAAAGGATTATCTAAGTGCCATGTAATAACTCAATGTAACAAAGAGCACAGTATGGTGTCTCAAAGTGGAAGCATTAAATTAATGAATGGCACAGTCTTTCACACATGTACGATTCACCGAGAGCTTTTAAACAAAGGTTTGGTCAGATTTAATTCCACAAGCGCTGCTGCACTTTAATAATTAACACGTCCTGATTCATAGGTGCTAATGACCAGCTATTTTAAGCATCTCCCTCTGAGCTCCTGTTCTCTCTTCTGATTGGCTACAGTGGGTCACAACTGGCATGATTTCACTGTATCACGGCAACGATCCAACAGGGAGTCCAACAGTCCAGTGTATAAGCATCTCTGTCTCAAGCCAAGAAGATGCACAACTTGATCATATCCAATGACTTGTGTGTGTAAAGGATGTTTTAGGACCTTGGCCTGTGTGCCCAGAAGGGGTGGGTGTGTGTGTGTGTGTGTGTGTGTGTGTGTGTGTGTGTGTGTGTGTGTGTGTGTGTGTGTGTGTGTGTGTGTGTGTGTGTGTGTGTGTGTGTGTGTCAAATAATCATGGTTTCAGTTGTATCAATAAATTGTTGAGATGTAAGTAAACAATTTAAAACCAATATGCCAAATCACATCAGTTATACACTAATGCATGGTCGTTAAGACACTTTGGTTATAGCAACAATCAGGAAAGAGAATTCTATGTATCAAATGTAATGCTGTTTCGGCCTGGTCTGGCCGCTCCAGTAAGAATGCCGAGAGGGTGAAGGACTTGCACACTAGACACACTTAAGTGATCCATTCTTAAATGGATTAGTGTGTTTGGTGTAGCAGTCACATCCTCCAATCACATAATGGGGAAGCCACAAAGCTCTCACAATTTGGGAGGAACACGATTTGGGACACTGCAGTTATCTGTTTGAACTGGGCTTAGCTGACTAAGCTGTTTGAAGAATGTATATGAAGAGAGCTTGAGGGAGTCCAAACCCTATGTGCTTTCTATACATTCTACACAGCTGAAAATAACGTACCCCCCGTACATAAATAATTATGCTCACATCAGAAAAGCATATACTGCCCTTAGAGCAGTCTTTTACAAATATAAATCAAAACAGCCAAAGCTTTCAATGTGGACCTTTCAGAGGAATTTTAGATAACGGATATGATGCACCAATCTACCAGTCTTGGAAAAAATGCATGCCAACCTATGCACCCTTATACTATGGACTTGGTTAGCCATTGTCCAGTTATTATTTAAGGTGCTACGAGGAACTTTTAAGTATTTCTGAAACTGTCAAACTTTTCCTTTGATGATCATAAGTGATATGAAAACAGCAAACGTGATCAGCAGTGCAAAGACTGCTGTTTTTATATAGTTTTTCTCAATGCCTTTGTCATGGATAATACGCTCACCCAGGAACAACAGCTGGCGTAGTAAAAACACTACCGCTTTTGTCCAAAGGGGGTGCAAGAACAAACAAAAACTGAAAGTTCCTCGGAGCATCTTTGAGTTGTAATTGGATGAGCTTGTTTAAACACAATGCACCTACAGAACCCAATCAGAGAGCAGATGATTGACTATGTGTTTACCCATCATGCACTTGACATATACTTCCTGTTGAATGGTTCCCTTTATAAGTACTTCCTCCCATCCTTTTGCAACCTCATGTATTGGTCAGAATATAAGACAGGTTTTTTTTTCCCTTCACTACATTACCTGTCATTTATCAGACGCTTTTATCCAAAGCGACTTACAACTGGAGCACACATTCATACACCGATAGCAGCAGCAGCAGCTACCACGCAGGGTGCAAGCTAACTATCGGGAGCAGTTTAGGGTTCAGTGTCTCTTTTCCCAGGGACACTTGGACATGTGGCGGGGAGACGGGGGATCCAACCACCACCGGGTCCACCACCCTATCCAATTCGCCACAGCCCCCCTGAAATTCGAAATAGGTCACCTTATATTCAGACCAATATGGTACTTCCTTCTGGCCAACATCTATCTAGTAATGCTTGGCCCGATGCCACACCTGAAGTGTCCATGAATCCACTCTTTCATTTGCCTTTCCTCCGTCACTAAGCAACAGCCTTAATAAACATCATAGGACAGACACCGACATGCAAAAGCAAACGACTGCATCCAGGAATCCCCAACTGGAGCCAACACCCTCCGTGAAGTGACACCCCCTTCCCCACTTGTGTTATGACCCTTCCCTTACACAGGCCAGAGATCCATCTATCCATCCATCCATCCATCCATCCATCTGTCCGTCTGTCCATCCATCCATCCGTCTATCTATCTATCTATCTATCTATCTATCTATCTATCTATCTATCTATCTATCTATCTATCTATCTATCTATCTATCCCTCCATCCATCCATCCATCCATTCATGCATCCCTCCATCCATCCATCATCCATCTTTCCACCCACCCATCTATCCATCCCTTGAACCCTCCCTCCCTCCATCCATCTATCCATCCATCCATCCATCCCTCCCTCCCTCCCTCCCTCCCACCCTCCCTCCATCCATCCATCCATCCATCCATCCATCCATCCATCCCTCCATCCATCCCTCCATCCCTCCATCCATCCCTCCATTCACCCATCCATCCATCCACTCCATCCTCACCCACCCATCCCTCCATCCATCCATCCATCCATCCATCCATCCATCCATCCATCCCTCCCTCCCTCCCTCCCTCCCTCCCTCCCTCCCTCCCTCCATCCCTCCATCCATCCATCCATCCATCCATCCATCCATCCCTCCATCCCTCCCTCCCCCATCCCTCCATCCATCCATCCATCCATCCATCCATCCATCCATCCATCCATCCCTCCATCCATCCCTCCCTCCTCCATCCCTCCATCCATCCATCCATCCATCCCTCCATCCCTCCATCCCTCCCCCCCCCCTCCATCCATCCCTCCATCCCTCCCTCCCTCCCTCCATCCCTCCATCCATCCATCCATCCATCCCTCCCTCCCTCCATCCATCCATCCATCCCTCCCTCCCTCCCTCCATCCATCCATCCCTCCGTCCATCCATCCAGGGACCCACCTCCAGTGCCAGCTCCTCGATCTGGAACTGCTTCATCTCGCTTTTGTTCCCGTCCACGTTTTTGTGGTAGTAGATCACCATGACGTCGTACTTCTTCATGACGTTCTTGAAGTTCTTGGCGCTGAGGTCGTGCACTCTGTCTTTGCCGTCATACTCTGGGATCTCCAAGCCCGTCTCCCCCCAGGACAAGGTACCCAGAGAGAGGCAGAAGACCCCCAAAAACACCCAGCCCCACTTCATGGCTCTATCGTTGGGTCGTCCTCTCTGTGTCTCTTGTTAGCCTTCTTAACTGTTGTTGAAGTGGGGGGGTGAAAGAATTTGGGGGATTTTTTTGACGTTGTCCCTAACGTAAAAAGTTGATTTGAATGGGAGAGTTAGGAACTAAGTCTGCTGCCTTCGACCCACGGGCGAGAGAAGAGCAGGTCTGACAGTCACGCCCTCCCTTTAAAATAGAGACACACGTGGTTTCTCTGACGCTAAAAAAGGGGGAGGGGTTTATTTTATTTTTTGGGGGGGTGGGGGGGTACGCAAATCGGTATGTGTGTATGCGAGTGTACCCCACCTATTCAAGGGGGTCGTGCACAAGCTAGAAGGGGGGGCTGCTTGCCAAAAAAGAAGGACATACAGTGAGAGGGGTTGGGAGTTGGGATTTGGAAGGCGGACCGGACCCCCTAGGCAGTGGTCAGGAAAAATAGCAAATGGGTGTGAACATGGGAGTGGCCCTGCTGAGGTCATATGCATACGGGCTGGCCACCTGTTTGAAGCGGCAGTCACAGGCTATGAAAAGGACCGCGGTTGTGTTGGTGTGTTTGGACTGTAAGCTGGAGATATATTGAGATACCAGTGTCTTGAAGGACTGGAGGAAGGCATGGATAGATGTAGGATGAGAGCTTGAGAGCTTGAGTGAAAGAAATAGGAGCTCCAAAGATGCCATTCCCATATTAAGTTTTGCAGAGATGTCGGACTCCTGCTAAAAATAAAAGGCCTCTGCAGCAGAGCAAGGCTTTGGGCAAGATGGTGGACATGCGGAGGGTCAGAGTGTAGATGTGCTCAGTAGGTTAAGATAGATAGATACTTTATTGATCCCAAAGGAAATTCAGACAACCAGTAGAAAATATACGTAATAACAAAATAAACCCCCCCAAGCTCCCAAAAACACGCACACAGACACACACACACACACACACACACACACACACACACACACCCTACCCCTGTTGTTAAACTGTACCAAAACTTAAAGTATTAAATTAAACTTTGCAACAAGAGCAATAAAAACTAAGTGTACAAAAAAATTAAAAATGTATAGCTTGCAAACAAAAAATAGAACTAAGTCTAAAAATAATAAAATGTAAAAAATAAAACTAAGAGAAATTAATATAGTCATTTACACACTTGTTTTGTATCTAAAGAAAACCCAAGAATGCTTCTTAGGCATAT
>CM049417.1:5690000-5705000 GCA_026929865.2 Hyperoplus lanceolatus | reverse complement strand
TGGTAATGGGTTAAAACATGGAACACCGTCCGAATGTCACTCTTTCTATCACCCAGTATTATTGTATTGAACTGCTTTTTCTGTCTGAGTCGTGCTGCGTCTTCTTTCATCTGTGTGTCATCCTGCCATTTCGCCTGCCTGCAATCATCACTCACTGCTTTCTATGATCCTCTTTCAGGGATATGTTTGTGTGTGTGTGTGTGTGTGTGTGTGTGTGTGTGTGTGTGTGTGTGTGTGTGTGTGTGTGTGTGTGTGTGTGTGTGTGTGTGTGTGTGTGTGTGTGTGTGTGTGTGTGTGTGTGTGTGTGTGTTTTCAGTATATCTAACGTTCTCATCCCCACCGTCTCTCTCACATCACGACACCGACTCTGCAGCAGAATTTAAAGGTGCAGTCAGCAATTCTGGAGAACGCTTGTTGTCAAAATCACTTTGTCAAAATCAGTGAATATCTCCTCATGATCCGCTACCTGCTGTCTGTATTGTCTGTGCGCTGAACAAATGACACCACCTAGATGGGCATGTGACTAAAGTATATGTTAACAAAAGGGGGGCACACATAGCTAGCAACATGCCCGTTTACAGAGGCTGTGTATTAACAATGGATTTTTTTAATTCAGTGCAAACACAGTAAGGTCAGGTAGCAGGATCGTGAGGAGATATTCACTGATTTTGACTAAAAGCAATTTTCACAACAAGCGTTCTCCAGAATAACTGACCACGCCATTAAAGGCCCCATTACAAAAATGCAGAAGTGTTTTCTCAGAATGGATAACTGAGAGACGACCCTCTCCTTGTTGAACCATGACACCATTTAAAGCTTGCTGCTGCGGTGGTGGTGCCTGCTCCTAAAGCACTAATATGAACAAAACAGAAATAATTATAGTTATTATTAAGCCATTTTTGCAAATCGTTGCAATTACTGTTGACAATGACCATTACCACTCCACATGTGTGACCTTTGAGCTTTGAGGGCAATTCACAATTCACTCACTAGCCAGCTGTTTCCGGTTACAAATTATTCTGAAAACTCGCTGTAAGTTACAATGCTTTGCCAATTCTGAACGGCTGATAGAGTTGGTGGCGAGAGACCAGTGTTATAACCTGGCTCAACGGTTGTAGCAACAGAAGGGGAGGCCACACAAGGTCTAGTATAACATAAGGAATTTTAATAAAGAATAAAGTGAACAAACAATATAACTAGAACAAAGGAGCAGGCTGCAGGCCAGGGAAGAGGCAGTCAATCTGGCAGGGCTGCTTTTTCAAGGCTCCTGAGGCAGCCTGCTCAGGTGAGCTGCATCCTGTTAACGATGGTGTGCTCCGCCCACCAGCTCTCTGCAAAACAAAACACACCAGGAGCAACAACACCTCAAGGCCACCCTGTGGCCGTCACACCAGTAAATAACGGACGTACTGTTTATTTACTTCTTTTATTTTCTATGTTATATAGTAGCCTATATATATACTTTTTTGTTTTGCCTTACCTCTGGCACTGTTTAGAATGTATTTATTGTTAAAGGTGCAGTATGTAGAATTTTGTGTTTTATTTCCTAGCAGATTTTGTAGAAAGTAATTATAATATCCATAAGTACATTTAATTTAGTGCATAATAGCTGAGAAAAATGTTTTGAATATTTTTTTTTTCCCTTAGAAAGGGTCTCATATATGTCCATATTTCTGCATATTTTGGACCAAGGCCTAGAGCCGCCATCTTGAAAGTGTCATAGTTGGAATGGCATCAAGTGCATTGTTTAAAATTTAGAATTGTTCTTGCGTTGCATTCTAGAACTTTGTAGAACTTTCTTGATGATGTCAAATTACACACTGCACCTTTAATATGACTGATCGTATGCTTTTGCGCTGTGAGTCAGAGACAAAACGTTATTTCGATTCCTGGCGCATATTGAAGAAATTGACGATAATGCGACTTTGACTGACACACAGCTCCAAATGAACGCTGAAGTTGCTCCACATATTAAACACCAGTTTGTTTTCAGCACACACACACACACACACAAGTACGGACAGGTAGCAGATTGTGAGAAGATATTCACTGAATTGGACAAAAGGTGATTTTTCGAACATTCTCCAGAATTACCTACTATGCCTTTAACCTTTACAAAGCAGTCCCACTTTGTGATTAAGCCCTATGACAATATTCTGAGAAAAAAAAGAATTCTGCAAATTTGACCTTTTTGAAAAGATGGTTATCCATATTTCTCCCTGTGCGGTGACTCAAGTCATTCAGTGCTTTGTTTGCGCACACGCACACACACACACACACACACACACACACACACACACATACATACGCACACGCACACACGCACGCACGCACACGCACACGCACACACACACACACACACACACACACACTTGTTTGATTTCTTGTCTAAATGTGTCAGACTGCCCTGACCCCCTCTGCGTGTTTTGTGTTCATTGCGCTTCAGTGACGTCTGCTGCTGTGGTGAGTAATAACTGAATGAATTATGGGATAGTTTTAAACCATGTCATACGTTACAATGGGCTCAGCTGCACACGTCAATCCTTTGTCATCGTCAGATTGGCGTCAAATCATCTCCGGATAGGTTAACTACCGCGATGTCTTTATGCGTCTTACGTCTATCCATCTATATTTATTTATCTATCTATCTATCTATCTATCTATCTATCCATCCATCCATCCATCCATCCATCTATCTATCTATCTATCTATCTCGCATATACAATTACGACATACTCAAATTGATGTGAAATTAGTATGAGTAGGACGTTAGTGTAGGGCTTTCCGAACACAGCCTGTGTCTGCTTCAACGTTCCTTTGCTGTCAGGTCGCAATGCATTATGGGAGGTCTTTAGTTTGACACCTGTATACGGCAATAACTGGTCTCGATTACAAGCAGTTTCTTGATCACACCTTCCCTTAAGGCCTTTTGGCCAGGGCACAATTCCAATTAGCAATTAATTACCGCCTAAAAGCGTTCGTCTCATTAGTGTAGGTGTTGCTCGGCAACCTGCAGAGCTATAGATTAAAGCTCATCAATCACAGCACACAGAAAATGGCCCCTGCTTTTTGTGCAGGAAAAAAATGTTGTGGTTGAAAAAAATATATATAATAATGTGCCTTTCTTCAGCTGGTTCTTTAAGGTGGCTTTGGGTGACACACTTCGGGTGTGTCAGAGAAGTGATTTTATATTTTTTTTAAAGATAAATTCTCATAACTGAATAAACAAACTTTACGCACAGGAAAATGTGATCCCTGGAACACTGTTTGAAGTCAGAAAGCTTCCTGAAAAGTTACTGTTTCACTGTTGTTGTTGTTGTTGTTGTTGTTGTTGTTTACAGCAGCAGGGCCCACAGTGTGGTTTAAAAACATATTCAAGTCTTATGTTTGGTTCCAGGTTCCTCAAAATAATTTAGGTTTGATTCATGATGAATTATTCAATACTAAAAATTACATGTGGAGATGTTTTTTTTTGTAAACTGGCTGCAGGCTCTGTGAATTTAAACAAACCCCTCCACGGAAACTGCACACTGCACCTTTAAAAGAGACTTGAAATAAGTGGATGAGTTTTTCATCATGTGACTGTTACCACGGGGTTGGTTCAACAGGCTTGTGGAGGGTTTTCATTAGAAAGATCATTGTAGGGGCGCTCTGGTGGTGTAGTGGATAGAGCGCGTACCATATTGGCTCCGGCCTTCGTTGCAGTGGTCGCGGGGTCAAATCTGACTCGTGGACCTTTACTGCAGGTCATCCCCTCTGTCTCTCTGTCTCCCCATTTAAACTCTGTACTGTCTAATAAAGCTTGAAAATGCCAAAAAAAAATCTTAAAAAAAAAAAAAAAAAAAAAGATCATTGTAGAATAAGAAAAAATATGACTTTTTGTACCTTTGCCACAGCAGACTCCAGTCAAAATGGGGTTGATTAATATTGTGAAATGTTCAGCTAAAATAGTGAATGAACCAAGAGAAATGACAGAATAGTGGAAGCGAAACTAAGAGCAACACAGTGAGAGATTTAAATGCAGCTGTGACTCTGCATTTTCATTGTTTCTCTTTCCACTGACTCATCCCTTTGAATGAGCACATTCACACACAGTGACACAACACAGTCCCTCTCTCTAACTCTCTCTCTCCCTCTGCTTCTCCCTCTCTCTCTCTCACTGTCTCTCTCTGTCTGTCTCTCTCTAACTCTCTCTCTCCCTCTCTCTCTTTCTCTCTCTATCTATCTATCTATCTCTCCCTTTTCTCACTATCTATCTATCTATCTATCTATCCTCCTCTCCCTCTCTTCCTTCCTCTCTCTCCCTCTCTCTCTCCCTCTATCTATCTCTGTACATATTCCTTGTTGCCTTCCTCCATCCATCCATCCATCCTTCCATCCATCTACCTTTCCATCCATCCACTCTTCTCTTATCCATCCCTTTGTCTTTGTTCATTCTTTTTTATCTTTCATTCTATCTTTATCTCCATCCCTCCCTCCCTCCTCCTGTTCTCTCCATCCGAGCCTTCGGATTGTTTTTGTCAGCGAGCGCTTGCTTCCTCTCTGTGGTTCTTTCTTTCTTTCTTCCCCTCAATAAACGCGCCGGTCTTGTGATGGGAAACAAGAAGTGTGTGTTTGTGTGTGTGTGTGTGTGTGTGTGTCAGTGATGCCGGTAACGCGTTACTTAGTAACGCGTTACCGGCATCGGACCTCTTTTTTCAGTAACGAGTAATCTAACGCGTTACTATCTCCAAACCAGTCATCAGATTAAAGTTACTCATCAAAGTCACTGTGCGTTACTTTTTCTGTCATTTTCCTTAGTGAAACATTTTACATAACTGCACAAATGACTGCGATTGCGATTTAATGTAAATAAATGTGCGCGCATGTGTCTCTAAACGCTCCAACTGCTCCTCGTCTTTTTGGTAGCGCCCCTCGTCTCTGACATGCAGCGTGTGTGTAGTGTCTGTGTGTGTGTGTGCAGCAGCATTACGGCCGAGTCTAAGCTGAACTGTGGCGCAAAACAAACGTCCCCCCCTCCCCCAAGAAATATAGCGTCTGGCGTCTGCGATGGGGATATTTAGGATTCGGGTACGGTGACGTTGAAGAGATAGAAGTGTTTAAAACTTGGAAACGTATAGTCACGTGGCGACCGGTGGCCGCACACACCCAGTCTATCAAAACATAAGACATCGCAGAGAAAAGTCAAATTAATGCATGAGAGTGAAGGGCCAAGCACATTAAGTTTAAAGACACTGCTACTGTCTTTGCACTTTGGAGGAATGCATTTATTTTCATGGGGGGAAAAAGGTTTTTTTTTATTACATATTTCAAGCCATAATTTTTATTATTTTGAAAACAGTATGCCTATAGGCTACTAGCCTACAAGCTTTATTTTATATATTTTCAATGATTCTTAATATGTGCATGTTTTAAATTGAGATATATGGGTTTGAAAACCTGTAAAGTAACGTTTAAAGTAACGTGTAATCTAACTTAGTTACTTTTAACATCAAGTAATCAGTAAAGTAACTAAGTTACTATTTTAAGGAGTAACTAGTAATCAGTAATCGGATTACTTTTTCAAAGTAACTGTGACAACACTGGTGTGTGTGTGTGTGTGTGTGTGTTAGACAGACAGACAGACAGACAGACAGACAGACAGACAGACAGACAGACAGACAGGCAGACAGAGGGAGAAATAGAGAGAGAGAGAGAGGGGGATACAAACCCCCAGGGTACAAACACAAACTCTCACACACACACACACACACATCCAACACAGCAGCACACGGGCTGTACTATGGCTGACCCTACTGAAAATGGGTGCACATTTATACTACATAGGCTCTCCGAGTTCAAAAAACCTTCATATTTCCAACTTTGCATATGGGCCCGATGTGTGTTTTCTTCACTTCACTATAATCTCCATTCAGTATGATAGGGCAGCAAGACACAGTTGGTGAGCGCTGGTCTGTGTGTGTGTGTGTGTGTAACGTTGAGAGCATTTCCATAAATCCCCGCCGCGTGCCAATCAACATACGGACTCCAACGTCAAACTGACTCATGCATCATCCACCAGAAGCTATTTGAATATCTGACATATGAAGCGTGATATGAAAAAATAGGTTGTTGTTTTTTTTTACCACATTTTCTTCCTTCTGGCAAGTACTGATGTGTTCTGTCATGTGACATTAAAGGTGGAGTCAGAGATTCTGCAGAATGCTTGTTTTTTTAAAAATAAAATTTTGACAACAAGCGTTCTCCAGAATTGGTGAATCCACTTTTTAAAAGGCATAAACAAATGATTTTTACTTTGCTGCCATCGTTCTGTGAGTGTGTGTGTGTGAATGGGTGAATGTGGTAAGATATGTAAAGCGCTTTGGGGCTGAGAAAATCGGCTAGAAAGCGCTATATAACTCAAGTCCATTTACCATTTTTACCATTCCAGTTTAGAGCTTACTGTACAGGTTGAAGCGTGTTGTGCCTCTGTCTCTAGTCAAAGAGCATTTTTCTGTTGCTCCAATGCAAATGACTGCGAGCTAATTTGCACATTAACTACAATACGTCCTTTTGTTTCAGTGTGGCCGGCCGGCGAGAGGACTCAGGTGGAAGAACAGCTGATACCATCATAATCTTTGTTGGTTTATTATAGCACTTGCTCGCTCCGCATTGACCTTTGTTGGTTTGTTTTTGTCAATATTTTTGTAATTTTTATTTTGTTTTTTTATAAGGCTTTGTACCAGAGTATTGTATAAATATAAATAATGTACTTTATGATAATTAAGAGCCGTTGAATAAGGGGGAATGCATAAGCTTCGGCTTCCTCTCGCTCCCTTTCCAACAAAGACACAACATTTATGTTATAAATATTGTTTATGACACTTTATAATTATTGTTTTTTGTGTTATATGTATTTGTATGCTATGTCATACTTGCTTTTTTTTTTTTTTTTTTTTAAATAAAGACGAAATGAATGAATGAATCTGTGTGTTCATTCATACATTCATAACAGTTAAAGGAACAGTGTGTAACTTCTGGTGTGTCAGAGAAGTGAACATTTTCTAAGGTGTATTCTCATATCTGAATAAACAAACTTTCCTCACAGGGAAAATGAGATTCCTGGAACACTGTTTGAAGTTAGAAAGCTTCCGGAAAAGTTACTGTTTCACTGTTGTTGTTTACAGCAGCAGGGCTCACAGTTTGGTGTAGAAACATGTTCTAATCTTGATGTATTTTATGCCCCTGTAAAGCACTTTGAATGGCCTCGTGTCTGAATTGTGTTATATTAATAAACCTTCCTTGTCTTGCCTTGGGGTCAAAGACCTTAAAACAAAAGTTGAATTCATCCTCAAAGATCGGTAGATACGAACCTCATCATGAGATACCGACCAACGTGGTGTGTGTGTGTGTGTGTGTGTGTGTGTGTGTGTGTGTGTGTGTGTGTGTGTGTGTGTGTGTGTGTGTGTGTGTGTGTGTGTGTGTGTGTGTGTGTGTGTGCAAAGCAACTCTATTTCTTGGGATTTAAGTCACAGTTTGAGACACCAACTATCACCAGACTCACAACAAAATTTGAGGAAATTTCAAGATTATATATAAGTTCTTGGGTTATTTATTTCAAAGATACGCACTACTGCTCAACACAGTTCAAAATGAGATGATTCACTCGCTCTATACTTTAAAGGTGCAGTGTGTAGTTTCAGAGGAGGGGGGTTTGTTTACATTCACAGAGCCTGCAGTTAGTTTACAAGACATATTTTTCTCTACATGTAATTCTTAGTATTGAATAATTCTATCATCATAAATCAAAACTAAATTATTTTAAGGAACCTGGAACCAAGCAAAACACTGGATTATGTTTTTAAACCAAACTGTGGGCCCTGCTGCTGTAAACAACAACAACAGTGAAACAGTAACTTTTCAGGAAGCTTTCTAACTTCAAACAGTGTTCCAGGGATCACATTTTCCCTGCGAGGAAAGTTTGTTTATTCAGTTATGAGAATATCCCTTTAGAAAATGTTCACATCTCTGACACACCCAAAAGTAACATAGTGCACCTTTGATGTGTACCTTTGTAGAAATATACAGCACGTACTATCTGTTGCATGCTAATACATGCTATCTCTCAGCTTGTACTTACAAATTGAGTGGTAACACACCCCGAGTTTGAACCATTAGAACTCATTATCCCTGTGTGTGTGTGTGTGTGTGTGTGTGTGTGTGTGTGTGTGTGTGTGTGTGTGTGTGTGTGTGTGTGTGTGTGTGTGTGTGTGTGTGTGTGTGTGTGTGTGTGTGGCTTGGAGCATAAACCATTATTCTCTCCGCGGCTTCGTGTGTATAGTTGAAGCCACTTTGGTCTCCAGCACCTGTAAACGTTCTGGGTTTGAGTTACACTAAAAGCCTGTGTGTGTGTGTGTGTGTGTGTGTGTGTGTGTGTCTGTGTGTGTCTGTGTGTGTCTGTGTGTGTGTGAGTTGCTACAAGAGCGGAAGCAGCTGTGTTCTTAACCCCCACATGTGTGAGTGTTTTCAAGTCCTTTGTTGATAAAAAAAAATGATGACACACAAATTGGCTTTCTCTCATAAAATATATTTTTAAATTAGTTTGAAACTATGACAGAGTAATTAAGTTAAACACATATAGAAAAGTACTATATTGTCAGTCACATAGTTAACATTGCAGCCATTCCACATCGCTGTCTAAATCGCTGTCTAATCTTGAATCTTGATGTATTTTCTTTGTTTATACTCTTTCTTAAACGCAATTTCTAATGTCTAATTTTGTATTTTATGCCCCCGTAAAGCACTTTGAATGGCCTTGTGTCTGAATTGTGCTATAGAAATAGACTTGCCTTTGCCTTGCCTTTCAAGGAAAAATCTTTTTTTTTTTCAAATACAGAGACATTTCCTGCATAGAAAACAGACATCAGCTGTGTGGTTGTGAATAGCATCGACTTCATTACTTAACCTTGAAATGGGCTTTATCTGTGGAAATACCTTCTTATAAGACTTTTGAGTTCCATTTACTTTCCAGGGAAATGGTCACAGACAGAAAGGTAACTGAGCCTTGAGTTTAGAATATTTTGCAACCTCAGATTTGATTAGATTTTTAGAATCCATACAAATCGACAAGGAATCTTCAATATTGGTGTCAACTAAAGAAACGATAAACAAAAAAAAAAGCAGAGATAGATCATAAGAAAAAAAATATTCGATTGGCAGTAGCCTCAGCAGACCAGTATGCATGTGTTTTGAACAGCCTTCCAATACTCCAACGCTTCATACTTACTGTGTAATGATACAAAAAAATATCGCCCACATTTTTTTGCTATATAATACAACAGCAAAACAGGCCCCATCAACCAAAATAATAACAACGATCGAATATAATCAAAGTCATGGTTAAACTAAACACTTTTGTTGGACAGTCTTGGACATACTGTACGAACTATAAAAAATTTAATCCTCAATGGTTTTGCAGAGTATAATAGTATAAATTGAAGTAAAGTCAAGTGAAAGTTTTTTAATGTCAGTTCTGATATATGCAAGAGACAGACATCAGAATCAAAATGGCGTTTATCTCTGACCCACGCTGCAAGAGGAACGTGAAAAATAAAATATGGAGTGTAATAAGATAAAGAATAAACATAAACAATATGTACATTAAAGGTGCAGTGTGTAATATGACATCATCAAGTAAGTTCTAGAAAGTTCTAGAATGCAATGCTCCCTGGGTAACCCCACCCCTTTAGAATAATAACAGAAGCTACAGTGGCCTTCAAGGACAAGAACAATTCTAAATTTTAAACAATGCACCTGATGACATTCCAACTATGACACTTGACTATGACAGATGGCGGCACTAGGCCTTGGTCCAAAATATACAGAAATATGGACATATATGAGACCCTTTTTCAGCTATTATGCACTAAATTAAATGTACTCATGGATATTATAATTACTTTCTACAAAATCTGCTAGGAAATAAAACCCAAAATTCTACACACTGCAGCTTTAAATACAGTCTAAATACAAAGTAGTGCAAGGAATTATTTTGTACAATGTAAAAGTTCTGCTCCTATTGAAAACACATTGGAGACATTTTGTCACATGGAAGATCCTGAACTCTCTTTTATAAGTGAAGACAGTCCTGTGTTTGTCCTACACACACACACACACACACACACACACACACACACACACACACACACACACACACACACACACACTCACACTCACACTCACACACAGAGGGCAAAGCTTTTGTTTCAGGAGGACAGAGGAGAGAGGCACTGATGGATGGTTCCACTTCAGCACCATGGCAGCCCGGCTCCGCTTGGCGCACTGACACTTTTTAAACAAATGGAGTTTGGGGTTGGAGGGTGGTGTGTGTGTGTGTGTGTGTGTGTGTGTGTGTGTGTGTGTGTGTGTGTGTGTGTGTGTGTGTGTGTGTGCGTTGGATCGTGTGGTGATGGAGAAAAAAAAAGACACAGGAGGAAGGATTTGCAGGACCGGATAGCGCGGTGACATCAGCTTTGAAAAATGTGTGTGTGTGTGTGTGTGTGTGTGTGTGTGAGAGAGAGAGAGAGAAAAAGGGGAATCAGAAGGGAGATGGTCAGAGGGAGATCTCACTCTGCTCTTTAAACGCACCGACATAGGTTAGACTGTCGTTTTTTATAATATATGTTTTTTATATGTGAAAAGCCCCCCCCCCCCTAGAGATTGACTTCTCTTCATCCGAGAATCAAATCCTTTGGAGGGTTTATTTGCTTGACTGATGTTAATAAGTGGAGTAAGCTTCATGAGCGTCAGGAAACTTACTCCACTTAGGGGAAGGTGGGGTGATTTGTGTGCAACTTTTTACTCAAAGTGATTTTAAAGTGAGGCCTTGACAGTTAAGTCTCCAACTCAAATATGTACATATATTTCAGGATGTTGTGCATCCCTGGCAATAAAAACTTTGGATCTGGAATAAACTGTTTAAGAAATATAGCTTTCGGAAAAAAAGTTGTCTTGTCGCACAAATCACCCCACGTAGTGGGGTGATTTGTGCGTCATTGTGTCACAATGACAAAGTCACCATCATCATCTTTCTGGCCATCTGAACTCTCATCAGTGGTGTCGTTAAGTGGAATTGAGATGTCACTCTCTTCTGAGCTACTGTAGACAATCACTTTCTTTTGGTGACCAGCGTATACAGCCATGCCACTGGCACAACTCTCAGAAATGTACTTTGCACTAGTTGCTCCGTGCTTGTGGAACCAACTGCCACCTGACAAATGTGATTCCCCCTACATTTCTGCCTTTAAATCAAGGCTCAAAACCCATATGTACACCCTGGTGTTTCCTCCCCATTAACCTCTGCACTACTTACTTACCTCTGCACTACTATCTGTGTTTATGTGGATGTATGGGCTTTACGTCTTTTATTTTGGTTATTGTTATTTTACCTTCATTGTTTACCTACTGAATGCACTATGTACAGCACTTTGGACAGTGCAAACTGTCATAAATGTGCTTTTATAAATACATTTTACTTACTTACTTACATATAACTCACCCAGGCCCTTGCGCACAAATCACCCCCATCCCCAGAATTTTGGATAATAGGCATGATGCAGCAATTTAGGGTTGACATTGTGCTAACTATATAGACTCAAAGTGTAGCATACCAAAGCACTAAAACATGTGTCAAATGTTTTCAAACGTGTCTATAATTGTTCAGACACAATAATCAAAAAACCTTGATCATGGAAATTTTACTTTGAAAGGCAAAACACAGTTTTTTGAGCTTAAATGTGCTTATATCTTATTCCTTGTGTCTCCCTTCTTTACAGGATGAGTCAAATGGATGGCTCTTCTTAAATATGTGGTCACATTTCCAATTTCTTCCACGGTTTTCTAGAAACAAGGGGTTTTGCAACTTCCAAAATGCACAAATCACCCCACCTTCCCCTATTTGCATCTGGCCATTTTTGTCTTGGGCCATTTGCATTGACTTCCATTCATTTTCTGTAGGGTTAGGGTTGGGCTAGGGTTGCTATCTCCCACAAGGAAAGTCTGACGCTCATGAAACTTACTCCACGTATTAACATCCGTCATGCAAATATACCCCAATATGCACCTGTTGGAAGACCAATAAGAAGAAGTACTATAGAATAAATAACTAAAAACATCACTTGATATTGTGGAAAGACTTGAGGCAGTGGTGGATGATGACCATCTTTAGTAACTAGCTTTCACCACTAGATGCCACCAGAATAGCCCTAAGTTATTACAGCTGTAGCCAACCTCTTCTTACATGGATTTTCTTTTACTGATAAGTTATTGTTTTGTTGTTGTTGTTGTTGTTGTTGTTGTTGTGCTTTGGCAACACATGTAGCCTATATTGTCTTGCCGATTGAATAAAAAAAAATAAAGATAATTTATTTTAGACTGCATTAGTTCATCGGGGGATTTATTGAGGGAGTGAGCCTACTGTCTGCAATAGACGATCTAAGGACGAGTCAGACAGCGTGCTTAACCGTGACCGAGAGAGATAGAGAGAGAGAGAGAGAGCGAGCGAGAGAGATAAAGAGGGAGAGAGAGAGAGAGAGAGAGAGAGAGAGAGAGAGAGAGAGAGAGAGAGAGAGAGAGAGAGAGAGAGAGAGAGGGAGAGAGAGAGAGAGAGAGAGAGAAAAGGCGTTTCCACGTTACAGCCAGCCGGTGACAGAGCAGCAGCAGTAGCGGACGGACGGAGAAGCGGAATCACGACCATCCTTTATCATTATCCTATTCTATAGAGCCACTCGCTACTGACAGCTCGTCTCACCCGTGTCGCCTTCACGGCCGAGTTTATCTCCCTATCAACGCCCATAGGAGACAGATTAACGCCCATCTCTGAACGAATCGGAACCGATAAAAGTGAACTGGACAAGTGGACTTTTTTTTTTGGTTGCAGCAGCACATCTGTCCTCTCTTCCAGGCTGAAATTGAATTCCCAAACAGCTGTTATATCCGTCGTTTTATCCGTGAGATTCGGAGGAGATTAACAGCCCGCATCTCTCTCTCTCCCTGCCTCTCTTTCGCTCCCTGTGTCTGTAGCTGACTCATTGGGTGAGTAAAGCAAGCCTACATCATGTTTAACTTTATTTTTTTTTATTTGCGTTGATTTCAAATGTGCGTATTCATTTGATGTTTAGTTCAAAGACTTTTATGGGTGTAGTTTATTCTAGTGCTGGGAGTTGGTCTGCCCAGCTTCTTCCGTTCATGCACACGGATCAATTCTCTCCTCGCATACCGTTACATGGCACGCACTGGCAGACTCGCCTACTTCACAGCCGTCCTGTTAAATTTAGTTTTCCGCGATTTTTTTTGTTGTTGTATTTTTTGCCGTCAAATGCGCACGAGGGCTGAGAAAAGTTGAAGAAATAGTGTGTTCACGGCCCCTTCTCGACTATAATAAGAGAGTAAAAAAAAACATCTGTTTGTTGATAAAGTGGACATTCGGGAGGAGGGACACCGGAAGAACAACTTCCTGTTGTCCGAAGACATTTAAAAACAAAACAAAAAGCCTAAAGGATACTGGCCTGTTATAAACATGTTGTTGACGATTTTTAATAGCTGATCAAATGTGTTGTAATGTAACAGGCTACATGAAGAGTCAAATGCTTTGTCGACTTGACTGGACTTGGTCTTGAAGTTGACTGTTAAAGTGGTAAATACTTAAATTTCCCAGGCTGAAGAGAGGGCATTTAACACACCATTGATTGGCCTAATTGAATTAGGGTTAATGCCACTGTCGCCCTTCACGTGTCTACTGTGCTTTTCGTTCCTCCACAGCCAAGTACTTGATTTAGTGCTATTGCCTCTGGTGTGTGTGTGTGTGTGTGTGTGTGTGTGTGTGTGTGTGTGTGCGTGCGTGCGTGCGTGTGTGTGCGTGCGTGTGTGTGTTTGTGTGATGGCTGGGGAAGGAATGGGTCTTTTATGAATGGATGTGTCTGGCAGGGTAGGGGGTGTAGGGGCTGACTATATATCTCCCTCACCTGATATCTTCTGACAGTTTAACAAAAGCGATTGTATATAGTAATCTTGTATATTCTAGACTCAATGTATAATTAATTAAAGGAGAAATAAAAAGTTAAATTCCTCCTTTATTTTCTATTTTTGCTTAAATTAAGTATAAACGTTAGGCACGTTAGGCACAAACGTTTGGCTACTATAATAAAATGCTGCAAACTACCAACACATTAAAAATTACAAACACTCACTTCAGAGTGTTTGACACTTGAGTGACAGCTGTCAGTCTGTTTCCTGTGAGGCCTTCCAGTCATTCTGGCATTTTCCACTTTTTACAAGCTGCTGAAAAACCCCTGTACAATCCCAAGTGTGTGTGTGTGTGTGTTTGTGCGTGTGTGTGTGTGTGTGTATGTGTGTGTGTGTGTGTGTGTGTGTGTGTGTGTGTGTGTGTGTGTGTGTGTGTTTGTGCGTGTGTGTGTGTGTGTGTGTAACCCACCTTGACTCAGCTGTTTTGAGAGCCTGGTGGTTCTGCTCTCGTCTCTAATACAAATCGATCCGGCTTCTCGGATGGAGGAAAAGGAAAGTGGGCCGCGCAGCAGAAATAAGCTTCCTCTCTCGGCTTTGCACACACACACACACACACACACACACACACACACACACACACACACACACACACACACACACACACACACACACACACACACACACAGTCAATCGCTTCCTTTCTGTGTTTTTGTCCGCGGTGTCGGTTGCCGCCAGGGGAATGTTTGTGGTCGATTGTTTGCAGGCGCTGAGTCAAACAATGTTTTCGGTGTGTGTGTGTGTGTGTGTGTGTGTGTGTGTGTGTGTGTGTGTGTGTGTGTGTGTGTGTGTGTGTGTGTGTGTGTGTGTGTGTGTGTGTGTGTGTGTGTGTGTGTGTGTGGTGAGGAGGGGGGATCAGCATTTAAACTGGTGAAACTTGAAGCGATGAAAACAAATGAAAAACATGTCATTTTTTTTGGCATGGACTTGTAAGCCAGCTAT
>CM049417.1:5675000-5680000 GCA_026929865.2 Hyperoplus lanceolatus | reverse complement strand
CTCTCAAGTTAACACACTGCAGAGGGGGTCAGAGCGCAGGGTTCAGCCATAGTACAGCGCCCCTGGAGCAGTTTGGAGGTTAAGTGTCTTGCTCAAGGACACAATGGTAGAGATGGTGGGCACGATTAGTCTTCAATATAGTATAAATAAAGCTTTATTGCAGACAAAGGTCCATATAACACATCTTACAGTATAGAAAGGAGATAGAAAAATACGTAGAAATTAATGATACCGGTACATACTGAGGTGCACGTCCTTCTGTTCAATATGTCGCCACTCAACAGGTTTCCGAGGGCATCGAGGCCATACATATCTCCCCTTAGTCCTGCCTTGCCAACTCACACACACACACACACACTCACACTCACACACAGGAACACACAGGAACACTCATTAACGTGTGAGCTATTACCTCAGTAATGTGGAGGACTGCACACTGAGTCCTGCAGCAGTGAATTCATTTACCGTTGTGTTATTATAGATGTGTGTGTGTGTGTGTGTGTGTGTGTGTGTGTGTGTGTGTGTGTGTGTGTGTGTGTGTGTGTGTGTGTGTGTGTGTGTGTGTGTAGAAATCCATAATGGAGCTGTAATGTGAAGGGCGTGATTAAGGCTGGCAGGTAAAGTAAAGTAAAGTACGCCAATTTAGATGTCCAACATCCCGATGCGACGTGATCAACTGATTTTCATTTCCTACTGAAGTGCACCCATCTATACTTCGCCTGGTGCCAGTGTGTGTGTGTGTGTGGTGTGTGTGTGTGTGTGTGTGTGTGTGTGTGTGTGTGTGTGTGTGTGTGTGTGTGTGTGTGTGTGTGTGTGTGTGTGTGTGTGTGTGTGTGTGTGGTGTGTGTGTGCGTGTGTGCTTAATCCACTAATGGAACAATATAGAGGAAAGAGGGATGGAGAGAGTGATAGAGGAAGAGTAGAACATAAAAGGATGAGAGAGAGAGAGCGAGAGAGAGAGGGAGATATAGAGAAAGAGAGAGAGAGAGAGAGAGAGAGAGAGAGAGAGAGAGAGAGAGAGAGAGAGAGAGAGAGAGAGGGAGAGAGAAAGAGAGAGAGAGAGAGGTGTCACGGAAGACGAGAGGAGACAAGAGTCATCTGAAATTTTGAGTCACGCCTTGAGTAAAAAAACATAGACTAAACAACTTATTTAATCACTAATGGACTGTTGGGAGGCCAATCTGTGTGTGTGTGTGTGTGTGTGTGTGTGTGTGTGTGTGTGTGTGTGTGTGTGTGTGTGTGTGTGTGTGTGTGTGTGTGTGTGTGTGTGTGTGTGTGTGTGTGTTAGGGCATGTGAGTCTCTTGTCTCTTCTCCTCCATTCTGAGCAGATGACGGCTGAACCTGACGATGACTCAGACTTCACCCAATCCCTCTTTTCTTTCACTCACCCTCCCTCTCTCTCCCTCTCTCCCTCTCTCTCTCTCTCCCTCCCTCTCTCTCTCTTATTCCTCTTTTACGCCCTCTCGTATTTTTCTGAATGCTGAAAAAGAGTCATTACGGGATCCATAATTAAATCCCTTTTTCTGAAAGCCAATTCTAGACCTTCAAATCTTTCAAACGCTACACCTTCTTCTGTTTGGATTCATTCAAAGAAAAAGGTCAAGCAAATATGGCGAGCTAGCCAGGAGTAAACAAGAATTCAACAGTATATATGTAAATCACATGTTAACACGTTTGTCCAGCATCTATAATATGAATGATGTGAAATGGCTTGTGAAATTGTGTGTGTGTGTGTGTGTGTGTGTGCGTGCGTGCGTGCGTGCGTGTGTGACACTTGAACCCATCAGAGGAACAGAAAAATAAATTGAAGGGATCAGCGGCAAAGGATTACAAACGAAATCACAGTTTAACTTAAAAAATAACGAAAGTTTTTCTTGAGCTCACAAGTTCACAGAGCGAATAGTGTGTACGATTTAGCTTCTGTAAATCAAAAGTTACATAAAAGCTTTTGCACTTCTGTCATTTAAAATCTTAGGTTTTTAAAAATCCTGTCCACAGAGTTGGGTTGCATTTCTTAATCATAGTGGGGATATTTTGGCCCGGACAGACCTTTAAGGGTTCGGACTTGGTGCTTGGAGTTTATTAGCGACATTTCAGTATTTGTCTAAATGACACCGTGACCGCACGTACGGATGTGGAAGGATGTGTTTTCGATGGACAGAAGATATGTTGAGTTGTGTCTGTTTTTTCCCAGAGATTCAAGCATTCATGTGGGTTGACACAGGCGTGGGTGCTCTGGCCTGTGTATCCTAGTGTGTGTGTGTGTGTGTGTGTGTGTGTGTGTGTGCGTGCGTGCGTGCGTGTGTGTGTGTGTCTGCAGCTGTGGCTCTTGTCCACTGTTATGGCATCCTCTTCCTTTTCCTCGCTGCCTTTCCATCTGGAGCGGCGCCAGCCTCAGCAATCTGTGTGTTACAGTGGGATATAGCCCCCATTATCACTCTGTGTGTGTGTGTGTGTGTGTGTGTGTGTGTGTGTGTGTGTGTCTTCAAGTGTGTAGCTATGGGAAATATTTTTTTTTAAAGGAATGCACTTGATTTATGTCATTAAATCTCCAATTGGAATCCATTATATATGACTGAGTCCAAGTGTTAACAGCTGTTCATCTAATTCGCCTCTTCAAGCCTACAAGTGCTAAAGTGGTTGAGACTTACAGTATTTATATATATATATATATATATATAAAATATAGCTGTGGCGAAGTGGATAGGGTGATGGACCCACAACTGCAGGGTCGGTGGTTCGATCCCCCGTCTCCCCGCCACATGTCCAAGTGTCCCTGGGCAAAGAGACACTGAACCCTAAACTGCTCCCGGTAGTTATCTTGCACCCTGCGTGGTAGCTGCTGCTGCTGCTATCGGTGTATGAATGTGTGCTCCAGTTGTAAGTCGCTTTGGATAAAAGCGTCTGATAAGTGACATGTAATGTATTTAAATATATGTTGCGTGGAGCATCACTTTAAGACTATAGGTCGCTGAAAAGTCCTAGTAGTCCATAGTATGAATGTTAACATATTTAGTTGGATTCCAGCATTGTTATTTATTCCCTTCCTAATGGGCGTAACAGCAGCTTGTGTAAGAGGCAGTGTTATGCAGACTAAACACTTCTGTGTGTGTGTGTGTGTGTGTGTGTGTGTGTGTGTGTGTGTGTGTGTGTGTGTGTGTGTGTGTGTGTGTGTGTGTGTGTGTGTGTGTGTGTGTGTGTGTGTGTGTGTGTGTGTGTGTGTGTGTGTGTGTGTGTGTGTGTGTGTGTGTGTGTGTGTGTGTGTGTGGCTAAACACTCCCGCATATGCTTCATACTAATAGATGAATATCACAGGCCTACAATAGGGGAAAGAAAACACATTTGTTGAAGGCACAATGCTGATATCAGCTTAGGAAAACGGTGAGAATGTGTGTTTGTGTGGGTGTCTGTATGAATACATTCAAATTGCGAAGTGAGATAGAATTTGTTTTGGTCTATGTCCAAATGCTAGACACACACACACACACACACACACACACACACACACTCACTCACACACACTCGGCATTTTTTTTCAACAGGATGTGTTTCTTACTACAGCTCATGACAAACAAAAATCTAGCATCTCAAAATATTACAATATTACAAAAGACGTAATCAAAAAACATGACACATTCTGGGATTTCTGATTTGGTGTAAGCCAATATTGACATTTGATTGACATTTTTTTGCAGATCCTGTCTACTTATCCTGTCTGACATTTCTCAAAGAGCGGGGGGGGGGGGAGGGTTTGAGTTTGAATCTGTTAAATCCTATGACTCATCTCGGTTCATTCACCTTCAATAGTTCGACCCTTTTACAGAGAAGTTGTGGCTTGACTGATTTTCATACTTCTAGAAGAAACATTAAAAAACAGAATAACCACATAAGACCCGGGTGTGTGTGTGTGTGTGTGTGTGTGTGTGTGTGTGTGTGTGTGTGTGTGTGTGTGTGTGTGTGTGTGTGTGTGTGTGTGTGTCTGTCTGTCTGTGGAGAAGTGAGAAAAGAAAATGAGACTCTGTGCTTTTGTCTGCAGCACTCATCGGTGCATCACCAACAGTGTTGTTGCATGGCTCTAGACTCATTTTTCCTCTTCCCTAAATCTAAAACTAATTATTCTAAAGGGAGACCTTGATTACTGAAGATCTGAAAAACGCTCCCGTAAAAAAAATAAACTCTATAGGAAAGCTGTTACGAACTCCACCCCTTCTAGCTTAGACATTTATAAGAAATATAAAAACAAATTTATAGCTGATATTAGGAAAGCAAAAAAAATTATTATGAGTAAAATTCACTCAAGCTTCAAACGATATCAAGTCAACCTGGAACCTCATTAATCATTTTTATCACAAGAAATCAGAACAACTCACCTGTAGAATGCTGGGAAAGAGAGAATTCTCTCAAACCCTACCGAAATAGCTGATGGCTTTAATAATTTTTTTTAATTTATTGGCATCAAGTATCTTGGTACAAATGAGAACCCTTGTAACTTGATTAAGGGGCAATATCCTCCTCTCAATACCTTTGTACCTCCAACTACACAGGAGCCTATATCATCATGAATAAAGATAGCCAGTTATATGCATAAGAGTTTTGTTAAAAGAAACCACTGATCATTTATTCAACCGCTAACCATATTCTTTTTCACCAATCTGGAATATTCCCTTCCATCTTAAAAGCTAGTATCCCTATTTTCAAAACAGGGCACTGATGATTTCGGGACTATAGACCTATATAACTGCCTTACTCTAATTATTGGAGAAATGTTGCAAGAATACCAAGCACTAACTGATAATAAGACCTATAGCACTGTCAAAAACATGACAAATACCCAGATAACCAATATAATTTCAACAAATGGGGGTGATTGGGTTTTGGCTTAAAAGGCGAATAAAAGATTGATAACAAATATGATATGGAGGAGGAATAATGTTTAAGAATTACTTAACTAACAGAGAAAGTGGCTAGGCTATTCTTCTACCAACCAGAATACAGGGAC
>CM049417.1:5662500-5670000 GCA_026929865.2 Hyperoplus lanceolatus | reverse complement strand
CACAGTGAGAGGGTTGTGTGTGTGTGTGTGTGTGTGTGTGTGTGTGTGTGTGTGTGTCACTTGGGACTATTGAATTGTCGGCACTGCCCACACATATTCCTCACTGCTGTTTTTCTGCAGCAAAATATACACAAATGAGAGGGAGGGAAAATACACTCCACTACATGGTTTTTTGGTTGGTTACTGTATGTTATTAAACCTGCAGTGTGTAGAATTTTGGGTTTTATTTCCTAGCAGATTTTGTAGAAAGTAATTTTAATATCCATAAGTACATTTAATTTAGTGCATAATAGCTGAAAAAATGTTTTGAATTATTTTTTTTATATATTTATGCATATTTTGGACCAAGACATAGTGCCGCCATCTTGAAAGTGTCATATTTGGAATGTCATCAGGAGCATTGTTTAAAATTTAGAATTGTTCTTGTCCTTGAAGTCCACTGTAGCTTCTGTTATTATTCGAAAGGGTTGGGGTTACCCAGGGAGCGTTGCATTCTAGAACTTTGTAGAACTTTCTTGATGATGTCATATTACACACTGCACCTTTAAAACGTAAATTGTTAAGATTATTGGTATAATACTGGATATGAATGAGCAAAGCTGGTAGAGACATACCCCAATTAAAACCATGTATCATTTTCATTCCACTGTGTGTTGGTCTATCACATAAAATCCAGATAAAATACCTTTACGTGTGTGGTCTAGCGAGGAAAAATGAGCCTGTTTCAGAAATATTTAAAAGTTCCTCGTAGCACCTTTAAAGTACAGTTTAAAGAAATCAATACCGCTGGTTTCACCATTCAGCTCTCTTTGTGGAGCATTTAATTTCAATCTGCTCAGTGTTCAACCTTCTAATCAATGAAACACTCAGACTGAACATGGGAGTGTGTGTGTGTGTGTGTGTGTGTGTGTGTGTGTGTGTGTGTGTGTGTGTGTGTGTGTGTGTGTGTGTGTGTGTGTGTGTGTGTGTGTGCGTCTGTCCGTCTGTCTGTCTGTCTGTCTGTCTGTGTGAAGGGTCTTATTGACTAAGCCGACGTAATGAGAGAATTGATTTTGCTTCAGAATGCCTTTGAATACTTGTTATTAACCGTATTGTGTACAAAATCTTTCATGGCCTTTACATTGTGTTCAAATATACCATATAACAAGTGAAGCTCAATTCCAAAGTAACAGTAGGAGCAGCCAGTTTAAAGAATAGGGGCCGGCTATAAGTCTATATCTTTTCTTGACAATAACAAGGTCTACACTCAGTTTTCAATTATATTCAAGGCAAGGAAAGGCAGGTTTATTTCTATAGCACAATTCAGACACAACAAGGCCATTCAAAGTGCTTTACAGTGGGGAATACAATACATCAAGATTAGATATTAGAAATTGCATTTGAGAGATAGTACAAACAAAGAAAATCAAGATTCAAGATTATGCATCGATTTAGACAGCGATATGATAATGATATGACTGTTAATGGCTCGTTCATGGTTTCAACTCATTTCAAACTATTGGGGAATCTGTATTCACAAAACCAAATAGAATATATTTCCAAGGCAATCTTCGCCCACACACTAGACATCATGTAGGCCAATCAAAAATGTGAATTCAAAATATACTGTAGAAACAATGCGATAAATATTCTAGCAACATCGTAAATGTGTACATACCGTGCAAACGAGTGCAAGTGTACAGACCTGTTTAAGCTGCTATGCCATGCAGTTTTTAGGCAACATTACTCTAAACTGGGCTAAATTGTGCATTTGTCGGGGATTATTTTTAGAGATGGATTAATACACATTTGGGACACAACGATGGCGCTCCGAGGCCTAGAGAGGATGAGAGGCTTTGGCTGTGTGTGTGCAGACACACAATACTGTTTAGCAGGTTGAATTTACTGTTGGATTTCATCATATCATGGGATTTACTCACAATAAGACAAATATAATGTATTACAGTCACGCAATGGGTGTGGAGAGGATAATGTCGGTCTCTTTGGTCTAGACTCAACTACTATAGTGGACAGATTACCATGTACTGTATACAGACATTCATTTTTGTTGATCCCTGGCTTACTTCTAGTGCAGTATGAAGTTGATATCCTTAGTTTTTTTTTGTTGAATGCCTCGACATTACCTTTAAATGTTGCACCGAAATGCATGTCCTCCATCAATAGGTACATTTTGAATATGTCTAATACTTACCTTTGTGTCTAAATTCCTGCTAAATGAATGCCATCACCATTGTATATAGAGCTAATTAGCATATACTAGTATACTAGTGGTACTAGTAGGCTCAGTCCTCTTCACAGCAGACCACGGGTTAGAATCCAGCCCGCGGTCGTTCTCTGCATGTCATTCCCCTCTCTGCCCCATTTCATCTCTGTCTCTCCAAACTGTCTAATAAAAAGCATAAAAATACCAAACATTATCTTTTTAGTTTAGAGTGTATTCCTTTTTCTCTGTCTCTTTGCCCTAATTTATTCTACAAATAGACGAGAAACCTTTTAAAGTAGCGCTGAACATATTTCAATTTTTTTCCTTCGATGTTTTTTTGAAAATCACAGATGATTGCTGAAATGAATGTTCCAAGTATTTGACAAAGGCTTGAAGATAGAGAGAGAGAGAGAGAGAGAGAAAGATAGAGAGAGAGAAAGAAAGAGAGAGTGAGAGAGAGGGGGAGAGGGAGAGAGAGAGAAAGAGAAAGAGAGAGAAAGAAAGAGAGAGGGAGAGAGAGAGAGAAAGAGAAAGAGAGAGAAAGAAAGAGAAAGAGAGAGAGAGAAAGAAAGAGAGAGAGAGAGAGAGAGAGAGGGAGAGAAAGAAAGAGAGAGGGAGAGAGAGAGAGAGAGAGAAAGAGAGAGTGTGCACAGAAGATTACAAATCTAAAACCAGTAGTTTCTAGAAAATGACATACGGTTAAAAAAATATATATATATATTTGAATCAGCGGCACTATTTTTAAACGCAGCAAATCTTCCCTCCTCAATGAAAACTGGGCCATTGGCCTATATTCTCCGGCGTTTCACTGCTTCTCTTCAGATTAGCGGCTCATCTCTCCCTATCTGTATGTCTCCCCTCCCTCTCTCTCTATATGTCCCTCTCCCTCTATCTCGCTCCCTTTTTCTCTCTCTAGATATGTCTCTCGCCCTCTCTCGGTATGTCTCCCTCTCTCTATGTCTCTCCCTCTCCCTCTCTCTATGTCTCCCTCTCTCTTATGTCCCTCATTCTCTCTACCTCTCTCCCTCCCTCTCTCTATGTCCCTCATTCTCTCTCTCCCCCCTCCCTCTCTCTCTCTCTCTCCCTCCCTCTCCCTCTCTCTCTCCCTCCCTCTCTCTCCGTCTCTCTCCCTCTCCCTTTCTCTCTCTCCGTCTCTCTCGCTCCCTCTCTCTCCCTCCCTCTCTCTTAGTCTCTCTCCCTCTCTCTGTGTACCTCATTCTCTCTCTCTCTCTCCCTCCGTCTGTCTCTCTCCCTCCCTCTCCCTCTGCCTCACTCTCTCTCCCTCTCCCTCCCCTCCCTCTCGCTCCGTCTCTCTCTCCCTCTCTCTCGCTTTTGAACTGATAAGAGCTGGCAGTGTTCGCAGTAAGAACAAAAAGGGCATCAGAGTATCTGTAAACTGTAAACTGTAAACTCTTATCTGAACTCCTCAAATTCCTCTAGCTTTTTTTACTGTGTGTGTATGGCTGAAAAAACATGGCTCTGTAAACTGGTATGTAAACAAAGGGGGGGATACTCATAGCTAGCAACATGCCAGTTTACAGAGCCTAGGCTGTGCATTAACACGCATGGTAAAATGTAGGGTTAGGATTAACAGGACAGCTGGGCCAAGGGAAGACTGAGGGAAGACTGAGGGGAACAAAAAAACTCACTCATTATATTTTAATAGCTATTTTATAATGATAGAACGTCGGTTACGTATGGGTGAAGTATTCCTTTAACAGAAAGAGGGCGAGCAGGAGGAGGAGAGAGCGAAAAACAGGCGATATGGGGTTACAAAGCGTGTTTCATTTGGCCAGTGCACAGTACTCTAGCAGTGTTCTCAGTGAGACAGACATCAAAGAAAGATAAATGGTCAGAAATCCACTCTAATGTTTCCGGGCAGCGAAACGATCTTGTGAAGATGGCGGTTTCCTAGTCTAGCCCTCGTGTCTGTCTGTGCCTTTAGGAGCATTGGGTGTCCTTGAGCAAGACACTTAACCCCAAACTGCTCCAGGGACGCTGTACTATGGCTGATCCTGCGCTCTGACCCCCTTAGAAGTGTGGTAACTTGAGAGGGGATATGGTAAAAGACGAATTTTAATGTAGCCTTGTGTAAATTGACTAATAAGTACAACTTAACTATATCTTAAAGGTGGATTAACCATGGATGCGGAAGAGTAAAGCCATGGCAGAGATAGTAGTGAGACGGAGAGCTCTATGCGTGTGTTGGGAGTGACCTGGATATACAGGGAGCGGATGGCACAACATTGGAGCGCTGCATTTGACCTTTTCACTGCCACGATTGTGTCTTAAGATGTGATTTGAGATGTCACTGTGTGTGTGTGTGTGTGTGTGTGTGTGTGTGTGTGTGTGTGTGTGTGTGTGTGTGTGTTGTGTGTGGCTGCGTGCGTGTGCGTGCATGTTTTTTTCTTTGTTTAAAATCTGCTTCAATTAAACTTTTTTTTCATTTTGCAAAGCGGAACCTCTGTCGTTGGTACTGAGAGCTTCACCATTAGTGGACTAACTGAACTTTTCGTCACTATGAATAAATCATTGTCCATAAGAGAGATGTGTTTATTGTTAATCCAGTGATGTATCTAAGAACATATTTGAAAGATACTCTCAGCAGTGTTTTTTTTTTGGACTGCTACCGAGACAACTTGGACCCAAATAAGACAGATAGATGGATGGACGGACGGACAGACAGACAGACAGACAGACAGATAGACAGACAGACAGACAGACAGACAGATACTGTACGCTCGTAAACTACACCATCACCAGACAGACAGCATTGCTTTTCCAATCCATTTCAATCACATTTATGTATTCCGTGCTGGTGGGATAATCCAACAACCTTCAGAGTGCATCACGACTCAAACTGCCCCCCACCACCTCAGTATATAAATATAGGAGACACAACCGGACGCTAACAGCATGGTTTGTTGCTACTGCTGCCTAGCGATGGTTGATAGGGCCGTTGCATGGCGATATACAGCAGGGGGGGGGGGGGGGGTAGTTGACCCCCTACAGTGACTGGACAGTGTTTTGTCCTTTCTGTCGCTTGTCGTTTCTTTATTTGTTTGTTGTTGTTTACTATCGGAGAAGGGACCTGCGGTGAAGGCCAGTTAGATCGTTTTAGCGCCTGTAGCATCAACGTCTGAATGCTGCTGCTTGAGAGCTAGTGAGATGCTGCAGTGGAGGATAGAATAGGGGGAATGTATATTAAAGCATTGTGTGTGTGTGTGTGTGTGTGTGTGTGTGTGTGTGTGTGTGTGTGTGTGTGTGTGTGTGTGTGTGTGTGTGTGTGTGTGTGTGTGTGGATTTGTTGGAAGCAGCTGACCACAAGTTCAAATCCAGCCCCCATGGTCGTTCTCTGCATGTCATTCCCCCCTTTGCCCCATTTCATCTCTGTCTCTCCACAACTGTCAATAAAGCATAAAAAATGCCCAAATGCCTGTGTTTGTGAGATTTATAAGTGAGATCTCATCTAAGGGAAAATACGTTTTTTTCATGAAAGCCAAAGTCAGCGACCACTTCCAGTAAGCCAGCGCTATTAAAACAGAATGGCTTCCTGTGTTTTTGCAACGAAAGGCTTTCATTGCTTCATCTAGAATTACTCCATCCACAAGAATCCAACCACAAACCCACAACCCATCTGCTCGAAAAAAAAACATGTACTTTGGCGAGACCTTGTAATTCTGCATAAGGCGGCAGTCCAGTACCAACAGAAGGATAATAGAAAAAACATACATTTACTAATCTTAAAGGTGCTACGAGGAACTTTTAAATATTTCTGAAACAGTCTCATTTCTCCTCTGATGATCATACATGACATGTAACAGCAAACAAGACCATCAGTGCAAAGAATGCTATTTTTCATATAGTTTTTCTCAATGCCTTTGTCATGTGTATACGCTCACCCAGGAACAACAGCTGGCGTGGTAAAAACACTACCGCTTTTTGTCCGAAAGGGGGCGCAAGAATTAACACAAACGGAAAGTTCCTCGGAGCATCTTTAACACCAGAAACAATGAATGAGTCTCTTTCACTATGGTTCAGAACAAGTGAAGCCAAATTCCTTGGTTTCTAAGGACTTTTTAAAGTGGTAAATGTGTGGAAAACTCGCAAAGAGGAGAATTGGATGTCATATTACACACTGCATGTAGTTGTCTCTATTGTAACTTTTTTTAATGTTTTTTTTTATGTCATTTTATATGTCATCTGTCCAAGGATTGGTTGGGGTGTGGGGTGGGTGGGGTTATAAATGTTTTGTATGAGTGTTAGAAATGAAAAAATTCAATAAAAATCGTCTATGGAAAATAAAAGAGGAGCATTGGAGTGTCCAAATTAAATGGCTTGAATCAGAGCAATTACAAAAGCAGAATCACATGAGTGGACGGTTGGGACAGACTTCTGACCTGAGGGGTAGAATTTGGAGGCGGACATTCGCTACAAAACTGTGTCTGCAAAGCTCTTCAGCCTCCCACTCTCTACACACTCTCTCTCACAAGCACACACACACACACACACACACACACACACACACACAGGCAGGCAGACACACAATCACACACACAAACACACACACATACAGACACGCACGCACACATACGCACACACACACACACACACAAACACATACACACACACACATGCACGCAGGCAGGCAGGCAGGCAAGCATACACACACACACACACACACACACCACACACACACACACACACACACACACACACACCTCACCCACAACATTCTGAGAGGGAGGAAGAAGGTTTGATGCAATGAGAGAAATTCTTATTTTGTGGGAAAGATGATATGAAAGAAAGAGACATGCGACATCCCCAAAGCTGCCATTACCTACCGGGCCAAAATTAGAGAAGGATTAAGTGAGGTAATAATGTAATATTTTAAATATATTGTTCAGGTCTGTGCTGTTTCAGATTAGACATTGCCAAACCAATTTGTTGTAAAATTGGGTTTCATGGGAGATTTTGAAGATGGAGAGTGGGCGGGACTCCTACACTGCATCTGAGTGAAATACAGAAATATATATTCCATGGTAGTGGATTATAGCCTACACTATGTTTGTATACTCACTGTTTAGTGACATGATTTATGATTATGATTTATAAGAGTTGCTGCTCGAACGTTTTAACTTTTTAATATTTAGTGAAAAAATATATAACCTATATATTATTTGCATTCTATCAGTGATGTAATAATATATTTTTTTTTTATTCACAAAATGTAAAGGGATGTTCTAGAGCCCATGTAAGAGCTTTTAGAATAGTGGATGACTATCAGGAAAATTGTG
>CM049417.1:5625000-5657500 GCA_026929865.2 Hyperoplus lanceolatus | reverse complement strand
GAGGCAGACATAGCAGCGTGCCCAGTACCCATAATGCATTGCACTACAGAGATGCCAGGGATGGGTGTGTGTGTGTGTGTGTGTGTGTGTGTGTGTGTGTGTGTGTGTGTGTGTGTGTGTGTGTGGCATAGGGAGAGATGTATATGTCCATGATGGATGGATGGATGGATGGATGGATACTGCGCGCTTCCCCCAAAGTTGCCAAAATGTCCCCAGAGCCAAGACACTTCAACTGCATGATCCAATCGAGCTCAAACAGCTGTTTTTAGGCCAAAACCTGAGGCAGCCGTTTGATTGGTTTGCTGTAGTGTGACATCATAAGCATATGTCACATGTCAAGGCCTTTCTCTAGACAGCTCCTATTAGATCTCTGTCATCAAACCTGACAGCACACAGAGAAATGTGAAATCTGTGTTACAGCATTCCCTAGAATATGGACTGTAACCTTTATTGGCTCCTACTGTATGTCACAAATAAGGGATCTATATATGAATCGGCAAAATAGAAGATAGCTTGGTTAAAGGTGCTCTGTGGAACTTTCAGTTTGTGTTCATTCTTGCGCCCCCCTTTGGACAAAAGTAGTTGTGCTTTTACTACGCCAGCTGTTGTTCCTGGGTGAGCGTATACCCTATGACAAAGGCATAAAGAAAAACGATATAAAAATAGCATTCTTTGCACTGATGGTCTTGTTTGCTGTGACATGTAATTTATGATCACCAGAGGAAAAATTAGACAATGAAATGAAACAATACTGGGTGCATGTGTACATCGCTTTACATACAGAGCTTTCGGTGATTGATTGCTAATCCTGATTCCTTAATAACTCATCTCAGTGTGTCAGTTAGTTAGTTTAATTCATTTTTATGTAAAGTTAAAGAGGAACACAGAATTTGCTCCGACACAAAGAATGAATTGACTAATAAAACCTGCTTGTGTGATTCTACAGTGGCACAGAAATGTTCTTTCTAAATCAGTCCACTAGAGGTAGACGGAGAGCCACAGACATTTTTAACGTTCTTGTTGCCATTACATTGGAATGAAAAGGTGCACTGTTACGTACAGACACTGTAAGCAAAAACATGGCTAGTCAATTAGACGATTTCTGGCAATTTTTGGGGCTATTAGTTTTTTTTTCAATAATCTGCCAAAAAATGCTCAGTTGTGGACTATTTTGAGTGGTGAATCAATAAATGTTTGGTGCTCTATTGAGTATTTGCATCTGGGAGGGTGGACATGGGGCTGGTGTCACTCTGTGCAACAGTGCGGCTCATTGATGGGATTTCAATTGTCAATTGAGATTTTCAAAAACTCCTACTGGCAAGATGGATGGATGGATGGATGGATGGATGGATGGATAGATGGATAGATGGATAGATGGATAGATGGATAGATGGATAGATAGATGGACACCAGTTAAAAAAATAAGACATCTGCAGCATTATCTGATAATTGAAGAATAGTTTAAAAAAAATGTTGTTATAAGTGGATAACTTTGTGACGTGGAAAAACCAAAGCAACACATTGAGTGCTTCACTCAGTGCGTTTCCATGGCACAACTAGATAGGATTAAGACATATATCGAACAAGACACTCGAACGGACCGTGTCACTTGTCTGAGTATACATGGCCTTTCAGAAATCGGATAAATGTCCGATTCATGGCTGTCTCCACTATGCTAGGTGGCGCTGTAGCCCTTTCAACCATGCTTTCAACAAGTGGTTTTAGAGCCACGTCAGGTTCCCTTCCGTCAATAACCCACGGTGTAGCCTATCAAGCGCAGGCACACAAGCACAGAACGAGAAGTCCGATATGCGATGTCCGATCCCTGTATACATGCAGAGAGAAAGCCGACAATGAACGAATTATCTAGGTGTTCTTATCCGACTTCTGTTGTCCGTTATTGTGCCGATTTGTGTCCGAAGTAGATCGGATAAAGGTGTTTACATGCAGTTTAAAAGTCCTGTTGAGGTCTTATTCGTTTAGTTACCCGATTATGAGTCTGCATGTAAACGCACTGACTGAGTGCTTAGATCCCCCTTTGGGACGTCCTTCATTAAGGTGCAGGACAGTGTTTGGTATTTTCAGTCAATCTCCTCTTACAGCTGTCAAATAAAAACAAAGGGCGAGGATAGGATAGACCCGTTGGATATATTTTGTGCTTTTTCAGTCCCACTCCGACGATATGCTTTTGTCATTAGCTGAGACGTTCTGAATATTTTTCCATAATGGAGTCTGGGAAGTAGGTGGGCTGTTTGAACACTTAGCAATAAAACAACAAACTTTCACTCACAGGAAAATGTGATCCCTGGAACGACTGCTTGAAGTTAGAACGCTTCCTGAAAAGTTACTGTTTTACTATTGTTGGTTACAGCAGCAGGGCCCACAGTTTGGTTTAGAAACATATTCTAGTCTTGGTTCCTCAAAATAATCTAGTTTTGATTCATGATGATAGAATAATTCAATACTAAGAATTACATGTAGAGAAAAAAAACTATTTGTAAACTAACTGAAGGCTCTTCAAATGTAAACAAACCCTCCTCCTCTGAAACTGCGTAGAACACCTTTAAAGGAGTACATTTAAAACTAATCATCATTTTTGTCCTCTTTCTTGTCTATCTGCAGACCATGGCGGAGTACAGCTCTCTGCTCAGCGACCTGTCTGAAAACATCACCAACGAAGACCTGGAGCAGCTGAAGTCTGCCTGCAAGGAGGACATCCCCGAGGACCAGAGCAATGTCATCACCTCCTCCAAGGAATGGTTCGACTATCTGGAGAAGAACGACAAGCTTGCCCAAGGTGACATATCATCAAATATGAGTTTAGCTTCAGCAGCCCTGACTCCTGGAACAAATTATATATACATTATAACTCATATCCTTTAGAGGGTGGCAGTGGCGAAGTCGGCAGGGAGGTCGCCTCTGGAGTGCAGGGTCGGAGGTTCGATCCCCCGCCTGCCCGCCACATGTCAAAGTGTCCTTGGGCAATACATCAAACCCCGAATTGCTCCCGATAGTTAGCTTGCACTGCTGCTGCTATTAGTGTATGAATGTGTGTGTGATTGGGCAAATGTGTTCAAAACAATGTAAAGCGCTTTGAGTCTGTGAAAAACCAGGGAAAAGCGCTATATAAGTGGAGTCCATTTACCATATAAAAAATGTAGACATATTATCTTAAACCTGCCGAACTCTACCTTTCAGGTGTTTTAATTAGGCTATATCGTACCCATTTATTTTTTAATTGCAGCTTATCAAACTGCTTGCGTTGTATACTGTGTATGTATTGTTTTTGCATTGCATTTGTTGAACTCGACATCATAGCAAATGAGGGTCACCTCTCAATTGATCTCTCGAGTATGAATCCAGTGAACAAACCAACTAAAACCACTTGTGTCACGCAGATAATCTGTCGTACATCGAGCACATCTTTGAGATCTCGCGGCGGCCGGACCTGCTGACGCGGGTCATCGAGTATCGCACCACCGTGCTCAAGATCTCCGAGGATGACGAGATAGACACCAAGCTCACACGCATCCCCTCCGCCAAGAAATACAAAGGTGACAGTGAGAAACATACTTAGAAATAATTTGCGTTTGATATTATAACATTTTAAAGAATTGTATCTTTTAAGGTGCTCCGTATACTTTAAGTTTGAGTTCATTCTTGCACCCTATTTGTACCAAAGCGGTAGTGTTTTTACTACGCCAGCTGTTGTTCCTGGGTGAGTGTATACCCACGACAAAGGCATTAAGAAAAACAATATAAAAATCATTCTTTGCACTGATGGTCTCGTTTGCTGTTACATGTCATTTATGTTCATCAGAGGTAAAATTAGACAGTTTAACAAACATAAAAAAAGTTCCTCGTAGCAGCTTTAAGTTGCATTTGAGATACTGTATTTGTGGTGGGACGATTTCACAGCTTTGGTGCATTTAAAAAAATTAATGAATGTGTGACATGCTGCTGATTCGGCAACAACTTTCTACATTCAAAGCATGTTTCTTATAATTCTCTCTCTCTCTTTTTCTTTCCTTTCTTTTCCAACCAAAGACATCATCCGCCAGCCCTCTGAAGATGAGATCATCAAGTTGGCTCCTCCCCCTAAAAAAGTGTGAGGTCACAATCCCCAGCCCAGATCTTTGCGCCTTGATTTCTTCACACTCCTGGCACTCCAATCAAACGACCAACCCTTTCTGACCAACCCTCCTCTCCCCCCTCACACTTACACCACTTACACACACACACACACACACACACACACACACACACACACACACACACACACACACACACACACACTCATATCCACCCTCCTTGCACTAACACATGACACGGAAGCAGCCACCTATAAAGCAACCAATCAGATCGCAGCGATGAAGCGAGAAAGAGACAGAACAAGAAGAAATCTGGAAGACGGACAGACAGAGAGTGTGTGTGTGTGCGTGTGTGTGTGTGTGTGTGTGTGTGTGTGTGTGTGTGTGTGTGTGTGAGAGAGAGAGGTTTGTTGAGAGAGAGAGAGAGAGAGAGAATGACAGATAAAGGTACAGAAAGAGAGCCAAAGTCAACCCTTGATTCAGACGCTGAGTGATTCAGTTCAGAATGAGTGTATTCTGTAAACACTGTTCAATCTGTGATGCTGTGTTTATGCAACCGTCTGTGTGTGTGAGTGTGTGTGTGTGTGTGTGTGTGTGTGTGTGTGTGTGTGTGTGTGTGTGTGTGTGTGTGTGTGTGTGTGTGTGTGTGTGTCCTGTCAGTCAAGGTTGTTCTAGTTAAAACATCCCACCATGAAGAATTTGAAACTTCAGAAACCCTGCCTTTAAAAACTTGACAAAAAAAATAAAATTACTTTTTTTTTTTTTTTCAGAAATTCTAAAAAATGTCAGAAAGCAGAAAGAGAGGTAACAGACCGCATTAACAATTGAAGCTGTGTGCACATTGTATGTAGCCTACAGTGATGCGTAACTACGATTCATATAACATTCAGCAGTGCTTATATTGTTTTTCTTTGAATTACTTTGAATATGCAAAATAGCTAAAATGTCAAAACAGACGGACGGACTGTAACCTATTATCTGGAGTTAAAATGAAAATACAACGTGGATAGTTTACATGATCAAAAAATAACTGGTAAAAACAAAACTGCAGATTAAGTTAGTTCTAGGTTTAAAAAAATACAACTAATCTTAATCTCAAAATGATGGCTTGTGCTCATTTCTATGAGCGTGTTTGTTTGAGTGTGTGACTTCGTTATTCGTTCACGTAATATTAAAGGAGTAGTTCGTAAATTTGGGAGAGAAGCTTATTCAAATTCTGATATATCTGATATCACATTTACCATAGAAATATGTGGGTGGTATCGAAACGATTTCCCAAATTGTCAAACTTTTCCATTGAAGGCCTGTGTGGTTCATTATTTTTTTTTATTCCTCGATTTTTGACAACATTGCTATGAGGTCGCTGTGTTTGAATCGAAAACCTTTATTTAAACTCAAAGCGCTGGACAGTCACTGAGTTTCCGCATGCATTCCCTTTACTCCTAAACTCTTACTCAATAAATGCATCATGTTCCAAGAGCAAAACGAAAAAGTCAAATATTTTAGAATAAATTTAAAGTCGATTTTCAAAAGCCAATATTTGCCTTTAGCCATCAAGAGTCATTTAGAGAGAAAAATGTTTCGAGCAATTATTTCTATACATTGGACGATCCCTGTCCATACGTTATTATAACACAGTTAGCAACAACAACAACAACAACAACAACAACAACAACAACAAAAAGTCTGTATATACAAATAATATATTACAAGAAAATATAGCAGAAATAATATATTGACCTGCAGTGTTTAGGCCGTAGGGGACACTGTGGCTCTAGCAGCAAATTCGCAATTTCCGGTTTTCATAGCTTAACAATTAATCATCGTACCTAAATCAAAACTATTCAATGTTTGTCCAATTAAGATCAAATACACTAAAATTGTGTCTACTTTGGACTATACATCAGATAATGCAAAAGTGTATTTTGAGAGAGCATATTGGATTTCGTATTTACTTTATTTCGTGAAAATGTCCGTGTTGCGTGACACATAACAACACAAACACTACACTTTCTTTCACTTCTTTAAGTTGCCATTTTGTTTGTTTCAAGGAAAATAACTGACCAGAAAGAAAGAGGACAAGAAAAGAAAATATATATTAAAAAAACGGCTCAAATGAAGGTAAACGAAGGGAGAAAATGGCGTGTGAAAATCAAACATGCCCTTTTAAAAATTGTAAATAAAGTAGATTGTAAGAATGATCTCTTATGCGAACCACGAAACGATTCATAACCCCGCTTACAGTACTATGCCATTCCCGCCATGCACCAACGTACTAGCTAGCTGATAGACTGTTGAAACTAAACTATAATAACCGCTCTTTTGAAACACTGTGTCTCCTTTCTCCCCCCCGCGCGCATTGAAGCCTTAGCGGACTTAGTGTTTAACCCCGGGAAAAAATGTTTTCAGAACTGTGAGGTATGCATATCTGTGAGGTTAAATCAACAAATGTCTCTCACTTTTTTTCAAGAGAGCGATAATGCTTTTATTTTGAAATTTTGCTAAGGACTTCAGTGCTGGTAATGTAACAGAATGTCTGTCTGTGGGTCTAATTCTGCCCTCATCTCTATGTTATTGAAGCTGTAGGATCAAAAAAAAATTATCATTTAAAAAATCTCCACACCACGCTTCACTCAAACTACCATCACCAACAACGACGAATATTTCTATTTCAATCAATTCCTGTGATCTGTTTTATTTCTTATTTCTTATTTTGTATTGCTTGCCGCCGTATATTGTGGTGTTGATTTTTGTATCCTATGCATTTTATGCTCTGCACTGTAACACCACCTCCCAAAACACATAAACACTTAAAATCTAAAGAACCAAACTCGTTAATTGTGAGAAGTCAGGGTCAGTTGACGATATTCCTGTGTTGAATCTTAATGACTGAATTGCTTGGTGGGGTGACAGTTGACAAGATGAATTTTAAAGTGGTCAGCTACCCCCCCTCAGTTCATCGTAAGCGCTCTGAGTGAGAGAAAAGCGCTATATAAATAAAATGTATTATTATTATTGTTTGAAACTGTAAAAACAAGGCTTGTTGGACCAGTTTGACCAAGGGTAACCCTAACTCCCATTCCATGCGTTTGCAAGCAAAGTCTTAATACGAAAAAACTCTATAATATTAATTGTAATTTTGTCATAAATTACATTTGTTCAGACTAAACTAAACCTTGAGAGACCTGACCCCAAGCGAAGCGGTAGCTGCCCGTCCTTTAGCGTGTGACATTGAACGCAGCGCTGCTTTTATCACTGAGCTGAAGTGAGAGCATTCTGTCGGGCTAAAGGAGGGCGGTTTGTACGCACTGCTATGACCTTTGGGTAACGGCCTTTCCCAGCAAAATTGGCCATAAATGTTGTGATTTTCCCTCAACATTTTAAAACAAAAGACAAGTTTTTCTATCCATTATTCTGAAATAATATCAGTGAAGGAGGATTGGACCAATTATATTTTCTTTTTATAGTTTCCTCTCATTTAATTTTAAGTGATTTCTTTTGAGCTTGTGAAATTTTGATGTATGTGACCAAGTGACTTTTCATTATTTTTTTGTCTCACAATCCGAATCTTAGTAGGCGATGGATTCATGTTTGCAATTTTTTGTGGTAGTTTCTCTGTAGTTTGTCCATGTGATATGAATAAAATAACATCCAAAACAGGAATCACTGCACGATTTTCTAGAAAATTTCTGTCAGCATCAAGATGTGGCTATGCCGAAACCCATCCCCAATTTTTTTTTTTTTTACTTTGTGTGTAAATCCAAATCTGAGAAAATAATCTTAATCCTCCCTCTCCCTTCCATCTTATTGTATGTTTTTGCCATTTAGCTTAGCGTTTGTAGCCAGTCGGCACATAATATATCAACATATCAGTCATTTATGATGTCAAAATTGGGATTTCCATGTAAACCAAATGCATATCAAGATAGTAAATGCTGCAAAAGTTTAAAAAAAAATACTAAAATCAATATGTGTTCATGGGGAAAACCTGATCATAACCAATACATGAGCATAGATGATGCATGAACTAAAGAGGCAGATATCGTGTGAAGGTATTCAGCAAACAGTATATTAAAAATTCATTCACAAAGGAGTTTAATTTTCCCTTAAGGTGTAGGACTGTTTTGTTCTTATTTTGTTTTTATCATTGTATTAGGTTGTAAATATGACTTTTTGAATATATATATATATCTCTGTGTCTGTTTTGGGAAATTGATTAATTTATTCAATGCCTATATATTGTTGTTTTTACGTATATCCTGATTGTGTTTAATTAACCAACTGGAAACAAATCAAGGGGGGATGAAAACGTTGCTTATCTAATGTTAAGCATTCCAACACTTTTATTTTATATAATTCACGTTATGTTTTTGCTGTTTTCGGCTTTGGGTAATTTACAACAACAAAAAAGGTGAATTTCATTTTATTGTATTCACTGATTTGTAACATATTATGTTTTACCGTGTCGTGTTTGATCAGCTGTGTCGTGGTCACTGCTTGTAAAAAAAAAAAAAAAATTGATTTCTATTCAGAGTTTCCAAAATCATGACAAAAGACATCAAGAATCTGACATTTTGTTCGTATGATGAGACATGTTGTCGCTTGCACATAATTGCACCAAGAACAGAAAATATAAGAGTAAAGCACCTTAAATGGTTAGGTATGTAGACCAGAAATTTAACAGTATACTTTCGAGAGAATTTGTTGGCTATAAAAAAAGCGAAAAACCCCATCTAAACAGTATTTTTGATGATGTAAGAAGTTAGCGAATGGCAGTGAAGAAGTCCCTATGTGAGCATCAGTGCTGGGTAGAGTAGTGTGAGGACTAGTTTGTGGGTTGCAGCAGCTATTAAAGGTGTAGTGCGTAGAATTTAGACTAGTAAAGACTAAGAGCCAGTGGTTGACGAAGCCATTTTTAGTAACTAGCGCCTTTGTCCTTGAAGGCCACCGTAGCTTCTGTTATTATTCGAAAGTGGTGGGGTTACCTAGGGAGCGTTGCATTCTAGAACTTTCACCACTAGATGCAACTAAATATTCAGAAATAACACACTGCACCTTTAAAGATATGTTTAGGTGTGAGCAGAGAGGAATAAGTAGGTTAACGCTTTGGGAAAAAAATCTCTGATATGTGTACAATGTGCCACACCCTTTGCATCTAGTGAGTATCATTTTGAATGTGGCAGGTTTATTGCACAAGATTGCTGTACAATTGTGAGATGTGAGAAATGGTCGTGAGGTGTGCCAATGTGAAGAATCCTGAATGACTGGTCGGTTACATCAGATGAAGTTGTGCAATGTTTTTTTAGTTTTGTTTTACTTGCACCTTTTAAGGCATCAACTTTTTATTTTTTTTTAAGATTATTTTATGGCATTTTTATGCTTTTTATTAGATAGGTTAGAGAGACAGAGTTGAAATGGGGCAGAGAGGGGAATGACATGCAGAGAACGACCACGGGCCGGATTCGAACCCGTGGTCTGATGTGAAGAGGATTGAACCTCAATGGGCGGGCACTCTAACCACTACACCATGAGCATCTCCCCCAGGCCATCAAACTTTTAACCACCAATAATCACATTTCTCTTAGAGCTGCACAGCAAAAAATAATAATAATCTTCTTAATTTTGAGAAATAAAGTTTACATTTCACGCAAGAAAAAGAAGTGTCATGCATAAAAGTGCCAACTGGAATTTAGTTTCAAACTGCTGCGGTGGATGGACTTGATATCATGCCATGCTTCATATTTTAGCCAATTTCTCATGATGTTTGTAGAGATACAATCTTTTCATTTCCCAGATTCAGTCACATATAAGACATTGGTTGCTATAGCGGAGATTTTTCTGAAGTGTGCTCGTTTTGCAGTAGTGGACAATAGAGGCTCTTTTGAAGTGTCGTGTTTTCAACATTAACGTAATTAACTGTGACGTAAAAGTTAACGTGAAGCTGACAAACATTCCTGTGGCGTGGTTTAAGTTTTTTAAAGGGCAAGAAGGAGCTGTTTGGTTAGATTGAAAAGTCAATATGTGTGTTAGTATTATACGAATATTCTTAAAACCTCGGGAGGGGAACATTTGGATTTTAGTAGTAGCGTTGCTGAGTTGAATTCTCACTGAGAATGGCCCTGTGTGTCACTTCTTTGAGTCAGTCGGATGGGATCGGGGTTTTTTTTTTCTCAAATTCTGCCTGTTATCTTGTGATGTGCTTCGTCTTTAAATGGTGTAGCAAGTGACAGGTGTTTTTTTTCAACAAATGTATTAATTTAGATTTACGCATGTTTGATAATGTGCACACAGTTTAATTAGTTTTAAGACAATGCGTTATTGAAGCCATCTGTATCCTTTTTCACATACAACTCACAACTTAACCCTGCTGGATGTCATGGGCTCAATGCTGTTAGAAACTTTTGCTAGGGTGTTTCCCTTTCACACGGGACAAGAAGAAGTACTTCAAGATTTACTTTGCAAAGACTGCAACAATATATGATATGAGGTATAAGTCAAACAAGTATAAAGGTGTGGCTTTTTGTCATGATTTAAATGAGACTGAACTGAAAATATGCCATTTTGTCAATGTGCTAAATGAATATAAATATTATATATTAAAATATATTTGCTAACCTATACCGTGGTGGCCTGAAGACTCTTTCTTTCAAATATGGTTTAGAGGTTACAAATCCAAAGTTAAAGGTGCACTGTGTAGTTTTAAGGGAAGGGGATATGTTTACATTCACAGAGCCTGCAGTTAGTTTACAAAACATATTTTCTCTCCATGTAATTCTATACATTCGGACAAACTGTTCTGTCAGTCAAAGGAACTAAATATTGGAATACTCTCTCACTCACTTGTCCCTTTGTATTTGTAATTTGTCTTTCTCTATTACCTGCCTAGGGACAACAGTTGGAAATTAGCATTTCTGCTATAATCTGGCAATTTTAAAAGTTGTAATTGTTACTGACAATGATACCCTAACAAATTAATACTTTTTTTTTTAAATTAAATTACAATCATTTTCAATAACATTTTAATTGAAATCGAACACATCAACTCATCCACACACCACTAAAAGGTAACTGCACTGGGTGTGACACTGCTTATGAATGCTGGGAGGAGAAGTTTTCATTTTACAGATCAAAGAAGCTATACAAATAAAGACTCTTATTATTATAATTGTTATAGTTTCCCCATCTAATACATTATGTGTTGCCCTCGTTTGACAATAGACTCATTATTAATCTGCCCTTTTTATCTTCCTCATTCTTTATTTCTGTGGGTGTGGCATTTTGCCATTTTATTTGAAACCTGCTTTCAGGGTGCAGTATAAACATGATATGACAAGAGAGGATGTGCTCACACAAGACTTCAGAGTCCTCTGCATTGTTTGGGAAAAGGTAAGAACATTTAAAAATATACGGATCCGCATGTTTACATGTTAACGTTTAAAAGATTCATGTTTGCATTAGGTAAATGCATTACATTATTGGCCGGGTTTTTAAAAAATTACTGGAGCCAATAATGTAATATTATTCATTAATATTTTTATCTGTAACATTAAACAAACAAAACAGGAGGGTTCAGTAAAAAAATAAGAAGTTTAGGCAGCAAATATACTTAGTGTCTCAAGTCACTTATTAACAAGCAGAGCGATCTCCTTCAGTGTTATATTTCTGCAGTTACGATACTGGATTGCTATTAAAGGTGGAGTCAGCGATTCTGGAGAATGCTTGTTGACAAAATCAGATTTTTGTCAATATCTCCTGAAAATTAGCTACCTGTCTGTACTGTGTGTGAAAAATTGTAACTTGAATGTTGCTAGCTACGGTGGACTCTCCTCATACTATTTGTGTACATGCCCATTTACAGAGCATACGCTGTGTTTTAACACCAAAAAAAATGTCAGCACACAGAGCATTTTCTAGAACTGCTGACCCCACCTTTAATGAGAAATAAGATTGTGTAGCTTGCAGAGTTGACACATACACTGTTTGACATTTAAACTTGTTCATCATAAGCTGATTATTACTTGATGTTTTGTATGTAATATCCTTATCTACAAATACTCTTGATTTAAAATATCTTTACCAATGCCTGACATCACAATGTTACAGTCCGAGATAACCAACGTCTCTTTTCACCTCTTTGTTTGTTTGTTTGTTTGAAATGCATTCAGGTACAGGAAACTGAGAGCCGAAGATGGCAAACGGACCAGCGCTGTCCACTGCTAAAGGATGGGAAATTTACTTGGGAAGTGAATTCAAACATTCCCTCTCCCATTTGGATGTTCTCGATGCAAATCAATTCAATGAACAGTCTTTTGATCGAAATGAACGTAAGCTTACAGAGGAAAACTTTTACAGAGGGGCCCCACCCAAATGGTTAAACTTTCACATGAGTGAGCAGGCAGTATCAGATGGCACAGGAACTCCATTTATCAAACGAGATGGATACGATACACTTGTGAAACAAATTCATCAAATGAGAAAACTCCCTCGAACATCAACTGTTAAACTGCTCCATCAGCCAGGATGTGGGGGGACCACACTGGCCATGCAGGTGTTGTGGGACTTGCGCAAAACCTTCAGGTGTTCAGTTTTAACAGACTCAACCGGCTCAGACGTCACAAATGTTGCTGAGCAAGTTGTCCAACTCTTCACAGCAGGCATTCAAGGCTACCAGAACACAGTGCTGCTGTTAGTGAACAATGAGCAGATTTTGGAAAATCTGCAAGAACAAATCATGATGAAGATTAAGGAGCGGAAGATAGTCACCTATATGCCAGTGGTTATTTTACTCAGCTGTGTTAGAGAGGATGTAGTTCAACAGGGTGACCATGTTACCCTAAAAAATGTACTATCCGACAAAGAGAAGCGAACATTTGATGAGAAAAAGAAAGAGCTCATCAGTAGGTACGGTGATAGACACAATCAATTCCATGGCTTTAACATAATGCAAACAAATTTCTCTCAAGCTTATGTCAAACAAGCATGCACAGTATTGGGCACCATCCAAAAACAAAATAGAAAACAGAAGAGCCAGCTTGCTGCCTTCCTGTCCCTGCTGAATGCCTATGCACCAGGCTCATATCTCCTGGAGTCTCAGTGTCTGGACTTCTTTAAACATGATGACTACATCCAGGGAGACGCTTCACTATGGGAAAGAATGAAGCCATTCAGTGATCTCATCATTACCTTCCAACAAGAAAGATCTGAAAAAATGGTACGCATGGCTCACCCTCTGATAGCACAACATTGTACTAAATTAATGGTGGAGGCCGGTGTGACCAGGAGTGACACAGCAAGAAACTTCTTGACCTGTTTTTGCAGTGAGGAGGTTCCAAAATGTTTGTTTGTTTTTATCAAAGACATGTTGACCAAAAGAAGAACGAAAACAAATGCCACCAAAAAAAGAGAGGACCACCCAAACCACGGCACAGAGATTCGAGAGGACCAAGAAAAGTTTTCTAGACTGATTCTAGATATTCAAAATGCAGAGGGAAATGAACAGAGTGCATCAGTTCTAAAGGTGGCATCAAATAAATTTGATAAAGATCCATTTTTTCCACAAGCACTTGCTCGTTTTTATTACATTGAACAAGGAAACTACAATCTGGCGGAAATGTGGGCAAAGAGAGCAATGGCAAGAGATCCCCAAAATTCGTTTGTGGCTGATACACTTGGTCAGGTCTATAAGAACCATTTGCAAAACAAAGGAGTTCCAGAGAACAACGCTTTACCTGCAAAACCAAGAGAAATTTTGCAACTTGCCACAAAGGCCATTGAAGCTTTCAAAGAGGAAGAACGACTTGCTGAAAAGGAACAGGAAACCAACATGAAAGAAGACGGCAACACCAAAGTATCATATTACTTTAACAGCAGCGGACTGTTTGGTTACCTAAAGGTTTGCATCCTTGTATATGACATACTCGTTTCTCAGAATGAAACCTGGAGACAAGTTCTCACTAAACAAATCTCCATTGGTTCTGTTCTGGAATCACTTGGGGACAAAAAACTCCACCGATTCCATGATCTAATAAACAACCTCGCAGACGAGGTTAAGAGGAAATGTGTATTTTATGATAAATATCTGACTTTCTCCAAGCCTGGCATGATGAAAGATGATCCCTTGTACCTTTCTAAAGACTGCTCAGAGTGCTACACTAAGTATGTCAGAGACTCCACACCAAAACCCTTGAAACAAAAAGTTGCTTTCATCGAGAAGCTTAAACAAAACTTGGCTGACACCGTCGCAGGAGTACTCCCATGTCTTGAAGAAGTAGAAACTGAATCAGAGCTTAAAAAAATAACCACATGGTGGGAAGAAATCTGTGAACGTTCTTCTTGCAAGTCATTAAGTGCATTTAGACATAAAATACCCCTGAGCCCTGAAGATGCACCTGAGCTTCACCTGTTAGCCCTCCTCTACTTCTGGCCTGTAGTCAGTGAAGAAGACAAATGTGTTTTTAACCTTAATAAATTAATTCAGCTTATGAAAGGCTCTTATGAACACACGTATGAGAAATACTTTCGATCAAGGTACCTTCGCACTCTGTTTTTCATTGGCAAAAGCCAAGATCTAACCAAAATTGTGCACAGAGAGATCCTTGAGACAAAATTTGAGCAAAAAATGAAAACAAAAGAAGACTGGAACAACAACTGGAGCAAAGAGAAGATTTTTCAGGATCCCATGTTCAAAGACCACCTTCTCAAGGTTGAAGGGGTGGTACGAAACTACAGAGTCTTTGCAACCATTGATGGCACACTAATTGAGGTGGATGCAAACCTGCGAAAACACCTGTGGAGAGCTCGTCAAGTTTCCTTTTACCTTGGATTCACCATCAGAGGTCCTGTAGCCTTTGGCATCAAGACAAAAACTGAGGAAAATGGTAAGAAGGGTCACAGTCTATTACTTACAAGTCATCGATTATGCAAAAGGTACTTTTAAAAAAATATGGGTCCCCTGTGCGTCTAGAAACTCCCAAACAACGTTCTCTCTTATTCTCCACATCCATTCTCTCACCTTGTGACGCAATAAGGGGAGAAGGCAAAATCCCATCATTACCAACTGAATTTAGCACTACCTCCACCTGTGATAAGCACACCCCCAAACAACACTGAATCTAACCGGCAGTCCACCATATTGAGCTGGCTAGCTGTACCTGTGCCCCCACGTGGGTCAAATTACAATTTTGAACCTGAAAAGGATAATAATAAGTGACCTTCAAGCATAATTAACTACCAGCAACAAAGAAATAATCACTATGATGTGTTAATATTACTGTAAAATATTATGATCCTTTCCGTTATCTTGTCATTGGGTCACGTATTTTCCATCCAAGTCTTTGGTAGCGGGTTGAGTAACATTACAGCCAAAATGTGCTTTGCTGTAAATGCTATATATAGCATTTTAAACACCCTAACATTAGAACATAGAACAGTTCGCAGAAAGGTCTGGGGATTTTTCTTAGTAAGAGGCACTTTATTTTGAAATGATATATAGCTGTTGAATGATTGAAATGTTATGTTTCTTTTCTAATCTATTGTACGGTTTTGCAGCAGAAGTCTCAGAGCAAAGAAACACAGAACTGTTGGCCCCTACAGATACCAGTGGAGGTGAGCAATATGCTTAACTAAAGCTTAGGATTGAGAAGTAATAAGGTGTCTTCTAACACAATTGCTAACATCAACTTAAACATTTTAATTCCTTGTTTTAGAATTTTAACATGTGAACTTTTTACTTCAAGTATTCACTGTTTTTTTCTTTTCTTTTCCTTTATGGAAAGATGGCACAAGACCAGATGAAGGACATTCTTGAGTTTGTATTTCAGCCAACGATCTCTGTGAAATTCTCAAAAGGATGAAGAGCCTGATGCTTCTCATTTTTGAGCTGGAGGGATCTAAATGAAGGAGGCAAACTGTGTGGACAACAGGAAGCCTCATGTATGTTATGAGATAGTAGATTGTTCATTGGACTTTCAGATATTTTTACTACTTTACACATTTTTAGTTCTACTAAGTTATGCTGGGCTTACACTACACAACTTTTCACGCGATTTGACAGTCGCAGACAATCTTCCAATGTCGGACTGAAATCACGGGAGTCGTGCTGGAGTTGTGGTGCGCACCCGTAATCTTAGTCGTTAAGTGTATGGTGGTCTTCCGACCCGATTTCAGCCAGTCTTCTTCCCGTCTTGAGGTTCCGACATTATCAAACAGGTTTGATATTATCGTTAGTCTTAAGGGGTTGGCTCAAGCGAAATGACGTAAATACTGTCACACTCTCGCATGCACCAAGCACGACGCAGGAGGAGCGGCATTAGTCGCGACCTGTGTCCAACTGTTAGCCACTTATTTCGGACACTTTTTCTTAGCAGCCTCGGCTGGAGAACCAGGCTGACAGCCGCACAACCTTAACACTTTACCGTCAAATTTAGGGTTAGGAGTTAAAGTTATTGGGGGACGAGATCAGCAAATAAAGCTGGTCAAATAACTAAGGAAGTCCCCAGCTCGGAATATTGAATCTACTTTTTTTTTAATTAAATAATCACAATCGCTTTTTCGGAAATAATATTAATCTCAAAAGGAATCTAGTTGTAGTCTTGCAATATGAGACCCCCTGTCTTTTCAAAATCTTACTCAGTGACTGAAAACTAATGACTATTTGTCTTCAGGTGTGAGTTGATTGTCTTTAGATGTAAGAGGGTTTCAGTCTTCAGTCTTTTCAAAGTCTTTTAAAAGTCCTCTAGTGTAAGCCCAGCATCAGTCGTTAAGAGTTTTGTGGTTGAGAGGAAGGTGCTTGACACAATGTTGGCCAAGAAATGTTTAGGATTAACACCTAAGGTCATTTAAATCAGCCGATCACCATCAGACACCTGTGATGAAAATATTGACTTCATTAAGCAAATGAAGCTCCTATAATTCTGGTAATTTGCATAGTAATGATAGCAGTAGACACTGGTCAACTGGTCTTGCCCATGATCAAAACAGAACAGAATCACAAAGAAGTTAGTATATTTTTGCATTTCTATACTGCTGCATGTTTTTATAAGACCATGGTTTATATCATTCCTGTATATTTTACTTTTACATTTTTAATGTTTGAACACATTCAGTAATCTGCCTTTTGTATGTTGAAGTTGTATGCACTGGAAAGGATGGGATAAGGTTTGACTAGTGTCAGTTGACACTCCTTGAGTGCAGGTAACATGCTCATAGCTAAATATAGATGTGGGGCCTGTGTCTGTGTCAGACAGGGGGTGTCTGCTACAGGGCGAGGAGCATAGACCAGTAAAGAAAAGAATAGAATAATGATGCTTTCAGTGATGTTTATCCATGATGTGCCACCTAGCCAATGAATTGCTTGTGTTTCATTGTATTGCCTTATGTATACTAATTGTATCCTAACTAAAGCCTTGTTTCCACTTAAGAGTAAAGTTTGGTTTTGCATGAAACGGTAACCGTATATATCTGGTTTGTGTTTCTAGTGCCGGTAGTACCCTTACTTGGTAGGCGGAGTATATGCCGGATTGCGATAGCAGTGGCATCTATGAAATTGTAAGCTTTTTGTTACCATTCCCAACTTTTGACAGTTGAAATGCAAAAAATGATGTGCCGTACCAAACCAAATTGTACCTCTCAGTGGAAACAAGGCTTTAAGCCCCTTGCCTCTGTAACCTTTTAAGAGGGTGATGTGATGATAAATCGAAGCCTATGGGGCTTTTCTAGGCTCTCCGAACCAGTTCACCTTTTTTGTTCTTTGAATATACTATTGACTCACCTACTCATGTTTGAATAAGTTGCATATTTTTGCTAAGCATGCTAAATAAAAACAGGTAGATCTTTTGATCTACTGAAAAATCGAAACTCTCACCCATCCTTTATGCTTCTTCCAACCACCTTCCAAATTTTAATCATTCTCTAATGGATTAGTAACCTGGCTCCTCAGGAGAGGAGGACAGGACTTCCCCTGAACTGATAGGTGAGTCTAGAACGAAAGACATACAACCTCCAGCTGGCTGTCAGGTACTGATGACCTCACGTGGAGAAGAGGCCTCTGAAGCACAAACTGATTTGACTGATACAGTCCCTAAGGAACAATATTAGGGCCTCGAGAGGTTTTACATTTTAGGTTTAAACCTTTTTCTTTCCTGATTAAACTTTTATTCAACCCAGTGCAACTGTTCTCACCAAACTCACTTCAATTGCGAAATATCTATGCATAGCAATAGCATCGAGTCAGCAGCAGAGATGTAATTAAAGTTCAGTCAAAAGCTGGAGAACAGGTTTAAAAAAAATGACAGCAGTTAACTTTTTGTGAAGGAAAGCATTGTTAAGTTTCCTTATGAGGATGACTGACATCTGAAAGCGCATTTTGACTAGACAGTTGACATAATCAATAATTTGAAGTTAACTGCAATGGGTGTGAAACTGCTGAATAATTTTGGGAGGAGAAAGGTTTTCATTTTACAGATCACGAAAATAAAACATGTGGAAACTAAAATATCAGTTAGTCTAATCTAGTGCATGTCGCCTTATTTTACTTTTTCCACAGACAGACAGACAGACAAATTGTACTACCCATTTTATCTTCCTCATTGTTTAGTTGTGTGGGTGTGGAATATCGCGGTTTTTACTCCAACCTACTTTCAGGGTGCACTATAAACATGATATGACAAGACAGGGTTTGCTCACACAAGACTTCCGAGTCCTCTGCATCGTTTGGGAAAAGGTAAGATCTTGAAAATCTATGTACAGATCTGCATGTTTCAGGTACATTCAAGAGATTCATGTATGAATTACGTAGATGCAATACATTATTGGTTGGGTTTTTGATTAAAAATCCTTTAAAAATGTCCTAACTGGAGTCAATAATGTTAGAATATTATTACTTTTTAAATATATTTTTTGGGCATTTTCATGCTTTTTTTATTGATAGTGCAGAGAGACAGAGGTGAAATGGGGCAGAGAGGGGAGTGACATGCAGAGGACGGCCTTATTACATTAAATGCAAAAAGTGATCACGTCATAGGTTAAGAAATATTTTTTAATTTAGTTTTTGGAAGTTATAATTATTAAGATATTGGCCGGTTATTACTTTATCAGCCGTTATTACATTGTTGGTTGCTTTATTGCATTCATTCTGATTGTCATGAGTTTCAAAGACTCTGTACAAACAGGCCCATAGTGTTCCCGGTATAAAATCACCACTAGAAATAAATAAGTGTCAACACACACACACACACACACACACACACAAACACACACACCTGGCAACCCCGGTGGAAACCACACCTGTTGGCAATTCTCCCACACAGTTGCAACATTGTTTCAATAACTTGTAGACCTTTTCTCGCAGCTCAGGTACATAAATCCTTTATAGGCCTTGCTCAAAAATGTATTCTGCAGAAGCTCTTGATCCTATATCTTTGATCATGACACACGAAAAATGCAAAATTGTTCTTAAAGTGTTTAGACATTACTTATGTAATATGGTAACATGTCATGTGCAAACAATGTAGTTAGATCAGCCTTAGAATATTTTATGGGCAGCAGCTTCTGCCAGCAGTGCTTGAAGGGGAAGATTGTGGCATAAGTGTAAAGCCAAGTCTGACTAGAAAAGCACGATAAGTCCATTTCATGTTGCTATATGTAAGGCCTGATTGGTTTAATAATAATAATTCATTTTATTTGAGGGCGCCTTTCAAAGCCCCCAAGGTCACCTTACAGGGCATAGTTAAAAACAAAATCAACAATGATAAAAAACACAAGAACAAGACACATTAAAACAATTTACACTAGGGTGGTGAGATGGGTGGTAGACAATGAATTATATGGAATATGACAGTTTACAACCTTTTGTTTGCATACCAGATTACAGAGCCTAGGCTGTGTGATAACACCAGATTAATTCAGCACACACACTGTATGGACGGGTAGCTGATCGTGAGGTGGTAATCTTAAAAACAAGCATTCTTAAGAATGGCTGACTATACCTTTGATACCTGAAGAATAATCGAGATTTCATAGCTTTCAGGGTGGAACCAAATGTTACCTACTACATATACTGTTTGATATTTTAACTTGCACTCGTCTAGCATCACAGTAGTACAGTCCAAGATAAAAAAAAATCCCTTTTCACATCTTTGTTTGTTTATTTGTTTGACATTCATTCAGGTACAGGAAACCAAGAGACCAAGATGGCAAGTTACCCAACGTTTTCCTCTTCTGAAAGTGGGGAAAGTGACCTGGAAGAGGCATTTGAAGACCTACAGTTGGAGGACTCAGATGAACCACAGGATGTCGCGGGTGGACAGCGTCAGAAGGGCCCAAACCAGAAGCTTCTCTTTGAGACATTTCTAAAGGTCTCAAGGGAAAATGGCCTGGACATGAAGAACCTGATGTCCCATGAGTTAGCTTCTGTACCACCTGCTTTGTTCAAAACCGATGGCATGATGAGAAAAACCACCAAATCTGCCCTAGCAAGGGAGTTAGAGTCGATTGTCACAAAAGAAAACCACTCACCTGATGTAGCAGGACCGTCTGCATACATCATAGATGCCATGGCATTACTTCAGTGCCTGAAAGGAAACTTTCAAACCTTCAATGACCTGGGAGAACGGGTTCTCAACAGAATCTTTAGAAACCTATCGTCAGGGAAACAAATCGATTGTGTTGCCATGGTTTTTGACCGTTACGACCACCCGACCTCCATCAAGGGACAGGAGAGACATAGACGTGGAGCAGTTGAAGATGCGGACTTAGCCGGGGAGATCTCTGGGGACACACCACTTCCAGATTACAGGAAGTTCTTGAGCAGCAGCAGCAACAAGGCTAAGCTTACTGCGTTTGTTAGCAATTACATAACCGAATCCGGTAAACGTAGACTTAATGAGGGACAGACGATCATCTTGTCTGGAGGTTTTGAGGAGGCAGACGAAACCAAAATCATCAAAAAGAACAGCGAGCAGAGCCTGGACGATTTAATGAGTGACCAAGAAGAAGCCGACACCAGGATAGTGCTTCATGCCATCTATCTCGCCAAGACTTACACCAGAGTCATCATCAAGTGTGAAGACACTGATGTCCTCGCGTTGCTCTTGTGTTATGCAAGTTGCGGCATGTTTGGCTCAGCTTCAGTCCTTTTGCACAAAGGCCGTAGAAACAAGAGGAGGTTAGTGTCGATCAATCAAATCTATGAGCAGCTTGGGAAGGACTTGTGCCAGTGCCTTCCAGCTTTCCACGCACTGACGGGGTGTGATACCACAAGCAGTTTCTACTTCAAAGGAAAAAAGATGGCTTTCAAAGTGCTCAGGGAGAACTTTGAGGAGCTGAAAGGCCTGAGTCAGTTCGGGTTGACAGAACATCTCGAGGAGTCATTGCCCGTAGCCAGACGTTTCGCTCTCATTTTGTACGGTGAGAACGACAAGATGGCGGAAGAGTGTTCAAGTCTGGATGAGTTGAGGTGTGCACTGCTAGAACAAGACCCAGACAAGGCTCCCAAGAGACTGCCCCCAACTGAAGATTCATTCAAGCAGCATGTGCTAAGAGCCATGTACCAAACCGCTGTGTGGCGCAACAGTCATCAAAAGAAAGCGAAGATCTGGAGTCCGGTGGGAAGAGGCTGGAGGTTGAAGAAAGGAGTGATGGAGCCAGTGATGTGTAGAAAGACAGCCGCACCACAAGAAGTGAGACGTCTAGCAGGCGTTATCTGCGGGGATAACAAATGCAATCAACAGGATGATTGTCCCTGTTTTGGTGCCGGATTCCCATGCATTGAATTGTGTGACTGCTGCACTAACAAAATGTACTAGAAATGAAAATGCTGGGTCACGGTGTATATCCATACTTTATGAAACGGGTGGCTTAAATCAAGCGATGTGATTCCAAACTGTTGTCTAATGGGCGTATACATAACTGCTACGACGTCCAATCGGTCCATACTGTATATAATTTGAGGTTTATTTAGGGTCAAATGTATGATTCATTTGCGATTTTCCAGTTAATTTAGTTAAAATATTTTGTTAAATCATTTTGTTAGTATTGTGTCATGCAGCCTCTTGGCTTTTTATCAGTATCATCATTTACTGTTGGTGTTGTTCAAAGAAATCATAAAATGTATAGAGTGCACTTGCTATGAGTGCACTTGATGTCTCTATGTTAGGGGGTAAGATGTAAGGGGTTGGTGAAATCAGAGGGCGGTGTGAATACTAAAATAATCTACTTTGGTTCATATAAATTATGTTTTTGGTGATTGGGTTCCTTACTTTAATAATTGCAGACGTACAAAAAAATATATATTTAATAATGTAATGTTTTTCATTTGTAATGTTTGCCTATTAATGTGTGTTTAATTGTATACATTTAAAGATATATGGAAAGATAATGATGAAATATTTGGGGTATTATTGTAAGCAATAACTGCCTGTACACATACAGTGTAATTTTGGTGACATTCTGGTCATAATAAAGTTTTTTTGGGAAAAAAACATGGTTGCTTTTGTCTTCCTTAAGTCAAGAAAATCCGATGCAATAACACTAAAAAGAAAAATCTACAGCCATGTAAAAAATTTGATAAAATTCCTCACTCTACTCTACCTGTTGCATGCTTGAATAGAAAGCTGTTTCCTAATACACTGGCCACAAGATTTTCAGATATATGGTGATCTAATCTAATCTGTATTTATAAGCTTAATTGTTTTTTTCCACCATCTAGTGGCCAATACATGTATTGATAATGCAGGTTGTTCCCAAACTGAAGTTAACATAAACACAATAAGGTATGTTTTAATAACTCAAACATTATTTCAATGTCAATGATCAGCATAGTTTTGAAAATAAATAAAGGTATTTTTTTCTCACTTGTAGAACTTTTCTGATGCAGAAAACTAAACTAAACTAAACTAAATGCAGATAATTTGATGGAACATAGAATATTAAGATTCAGTTCCTTTTTTACAGATTCATTTAACATATTTCTGTGGAAGAAATATAATTTATTTATCTTATTTTTCGCTCGTGATGCTCATTCTGTTGCTTCTTTTTGTATAAAATGTGTTTTGCTAAGTCAGTTTGGTTTTCTCAAGACAGCAACAGCATGATTATTTTAATAACAGAGGCTGAGATGGTCTAAAATAAACGTAAATATTATCAATGATGATTGTTGTATTGTTTTCAGTTTCCTAAGACTGTTTACTCAACCCTTAAAGCTATGTAGTAGGCAGCAAATTAACTGAAACGTAGGCCTATAATGAAAACCTTTTTCATTTCCACATACACTTAAGAACCGATTATCTTTGTGCACTTGTAGTTCAAAAAGGAACACAGTTTTAGAATCAAAATTGAATCTCAAATTTGAGAAAAAAAAAAGTGAAGTTTTATTTTTTCATTTGTCACATAAGAATGTCAAACATGAATGTGTGTACAGTTGTTTCAATGCAAACTATCACTATTAACAGCATTCAGTTCAGGAATAAATATACAAAAATCAAGCAGGCAGGTAGGTAGGTATCCATTCCTAACGTCCTATTGGTTGATCTGAGCCATGAGTCCCTCTAGCTCTGGACGCCCCTTGAAGCGAGAATGGAAATCGGCTTCGGTGTGCTGCAAGGAAAACATGGAGGGAGCGAGTGAGTAAGTGCATTTTTATTTAAATAGCACTTTTTAAAACAGACCGTTAGAAAGTGCTTTACATGGTACACAGGCATAAATGATTATGTACATTAACAACAAAAAAATAGGGAAAATAAAAAATAAAGAAATAGCATTCTTTGCACCGATGGTCTTATTTGCTGTTACATGTCATTTATGATCATCAGAGGAAAGATTTGACTGTTTCAGAAATATTTAAAAGTTCCTCGTAGCAGCTTTAAAGTCAGGTTAAAGGCAAAATGTATTCAGGGGAAACTTTTCATAATCGTGAGTTAGTTAACTCACCTCTTTCACAGTGAGAACAACTCCCTCTGGTTGGTTCCTCAAAAGCACGTCCAGGAAAACGGGACTCAGTGTGGCGTTCAGGGTGCTCAACTAGACATAAGACATATCAGAATAAATATCACAAAAGTCTTTGAAATTCCTCAAAACAGTGACAGGTGGTAATCGAGTTATCAAAGGAATACTTCACACATACGGAAACCGGTGTTCTATCATTATAAAATCACTATTATAATATAATGAATGAGGTTTTTCTTCCCTCAGTCTTTCCTTGGCCCAGCTGTCCTGTTAATCCTAACCCTACATTTTACCATGTGTCAATTTAACGCATTGGAAGGTTAGACAGTGAGATCATAAAACACTCTTTCTGCCTTTTCTCAGGCTAGGATGAACCGATTTCTAAAACGTTTGCACATTTATACTACATAGCATCTCTGAGTTTAATACACCTTCATATTTCCACCGGTGAAGTAGGTCTTTGAGTTAAAGGAAGTGATATTTACCTGAACCACTCGCTCATGAGTCTTTAGGACGGCATCCACGTACATCTTGGTGCCTTGCTCTTGCATTAGCATGACCTCAGTGCTCTTGGTCGGCAAAGCATAGCTGCAAGTTAGAAATAATAATAATAATAATAATAATAATAATAATAATAATAACAATAATAATAATATTATTATTAATAATAATAATAACAATAATATTATTATTATTATTATTATTATTATTATTATTATTATTAATAATTAATAATAATAATAATAACAATAATAATAATAATAATAGTAGAGGTTCTCTCCTCAAAGGATATTTGCTATTGTGCAGCGAAAACGTCTGCACTAAATTGTTGAGGTTTGTAGCCATCTCAGGCTCTTACGTTTTTTTCTTTTGTTGGGAGAACTTATCATTCATACGAAAATTAAAATGTTGAGTTCTGCATACGAAGAATTTTAAACAGTAACAGTTTTGCCAAATAATTATCCGTCAGAAAAACTTTCTGAACAAAAAATAATCAGTTGACACAACTTACATTTTTTTGGGAAGGCGTAATATGTAGAACTCAAAACTTGATGTTACATTACATATGAATAATAAGTTATCTAGTGAAGACAGTTTTTCTAACTTATAATACACATTTCTACAGTGTATAAGACCTCCTGAACTGCATTGACTTCACAGAAATACTTTCCCACTGTTAAAGTAGGTAAAAATAACTGAAATATACAATTAGATTTTCAAAATATCCTAACCTCCTTGTTTGTTATATGTGTGCTGTGCATTAAAAAAAAAATCTATAAAGTATTTGAAAAAAATAAATAAAAAAATACCTTTCTGCCACTTTATATTTTAGTTATATGTAAATTAAAACAATAAAAACAAATTCAAAACATCCTTACATTGGTTTGTGATATGTGTGTGTATGTGCATTAAAACAAATCTATAAATAAATTATTTAAAAAAAAATAGTATATAGAATAAATCTTTCCCAAAATTCCCCTTACCTTTCTGCCATTGTATATATAAATAACAAAAATATACAATTAATCTTTCAAAATATCCTTACATTGGTGTTTGTTATGTGTGTGTATATGCATTAATAAAAAAATTATCTATAAATAAAGTAAAACAAAACCATTTTAATAAAATCCCCTTACCTTTCTGCCACTTTAATGCCGAGTCGGTTGCAGAGGTTGTGGATGTACTGTGAGTAATGCTCCACCAGCGTCATGTCGTAACCCGTCACTGACACATTCAGGGACCCGTACGCCGTGGACGACTCCGCCACGATCTGCTTCATCTGCTGCTTGTCCTTCTTCTTCTTTGGCTGAGAATTAAAAAAACATATACAGGTGAAACTCATATTATTAGAATATATCATGGAAAATGAATGGGAATTGAGGCAAGAATTCATGCAAAAGGAGCCCAAACCAAGTACTGAGTTCATATGGATGATTATACTTTATAGAGGGCCGACACTTCTTGAGTCTATACAATATATCAGTTTCACCTTTTAAGTTGAATTACTGAAATAAATGAACTTTTGCACGACATTCTAATTTTTCGAGTTTCACCTGTATAAGGCACTTTACAACAGTAATGTTGTGTCAGAGAAGTGAACATTTTCTTAGGTATTCTCTCAAAACTGAGTAAACGTACTAGCACTGTTAAGAAAGCTTCCTGAAAAGTTACTGTTTCACTGTTGTTTACAGCAGCAGGGCCCACAGTTTGGTTTACAAACATGTTCTAGTCTTACATTTGGTTCCAGGTTCCTCCTCAAAATAATTTAGTTATGATTTATGATGGTAGAATTATTCAAAAGTAAGAATTACATGTAGAAAAAATATGTTTTTTTATAAGCCAAAATAAACAAACTGAAACAGTGCGTAGTGCACCTTTAAGCAGTTAATAAAATCAGTTATGTTAAGCTTAGACAGACAGACAGGCTGCGGATGTACCTTTTTTATCTATTTTTTAAGATATTTTTGGGGCATTTTTATGCTTTATTGATAGTGTAGAGACAGTTGAAATGGGGCAGAGAGGGGAGTTACATGCAGAGAACCACCGCGGGCTGATATCGAACCCGGGTCCGCTGCTGGCCGAGGCCCATGGGAGGGACACCCTACCAACTGAGCTAAGGGCGCCCCTGCGGATGTACCTTTTGATTCAAAATGTAATATTCAACAAATAATACCCTGTTCAAATTCAAAAGTCTATAACTGTAACAGACCCTTTAACGCAGTTCTCCTCAAGGCCCAGCAGAGGGCGCTCTTTAAATACACAAGCAGTTTGACCTACTTATGGAGCTAAAATAATAAAAGTATAAATACCTGCGTTTGTTTATTGTCATGTTTCTAAATAGTCTCATTTTAGGTATTTTTTCCTCTACGATTGTTAGGATGTGAACACTGATTGCCAGTTTTTAAATGGGTGAATACATTTAACCTTGTAGCCTTTAACGTTGATTGAATTCTCAAAAACGTATAATTACTTAATTAGCTACTTATTACATAATACATATTAATACATTACGCTCAATGACAGTCAGGACTTGCAGAATAAATAATTTTCCAAACTTGTCATACGGTCTCATAGTCAAGTCAACGTTTTTTATTAACAGTTCTGATATATGCAAGACATACATTTAGATAAATGATATATGCTAAATAGTGTGAGGATTTTTGTGTACAGTATAAAACAGTATATATAAAATAGAATAGAAGGTAAAAAGTAGATAAGTTCAATTGAAATGTGCGATGAGCCTTACCGCTTCTTTAGGTAGAAGATGTCTCCACTTCCCAATCCCGTGGGTCGGCCGGGTTTTGTATTGACGTTGGTTTACAGAAGCTGTGGAGGAAGTGGACATTCTTAGCGTTTAAACACAGATTCTGTTTGCTACACATCTTGGTATGTGCGAGATACAATTAACAAGTTAGACTGTCCCTGCGTTCCAATCCCCATACTTCCCTACTATTTAGTATGCCAGAAAAAGATGTAGGATTTGTCCCAATACAAGCATGTCAACGTAGTATGCTGAAAATACATGAATGCCCCACAAACTCCAATAGCATTTTGGAGTATCCGTCTCTATTCTTGACATAATGAAAAAAAAACTTCCTTATCTGATTATTTTTTCTCTCCTGTGGCCCCAAAGCCCTTCTGTACTTTAGTATGTAGTGTAGTAAAAAGAAAAAGTATGTGATTTAGAACCCAGGGCGTGTTTTACTAGTAGCTTCTTCATAGTCATCTTTTAAATACTTACCCAAAACAGGATGCTGGATGGATGGCAGGGCCCTGTAAAAAACAGATTCAGTATAAGCTATTAGTTATGATTTAAAGGTACACTGTGTAACTTTGGGTGTGTGAGAGAAATGAACATTCTCTAAGGCATATTCTCATAGCTGAATAAACAAACTTTCCTCTCAGGGAAATGTTATCCCTGGAACAATGTTTGAAGTTAGAAAGCTTCCTGAAAAGTAACCGCAGGGCCAACAGTTTGGTTTACAAAGACTCTCTAGTCTTACGTTTGGTTCCAGGTTCCTCAAATTAATTTTGTTGTGATTTATGATGATAGAATTATTACATGTAGAGAAAATATGTTTTGTAAACTAACTGCAGGCTCTGTGAATGCAAACAAATCCCCTCCTCTGAAACTACACACTGCACCTTTAACATGACTTGTTCACATAGTACTTTTCATTCTCTTACGTACGTTTTAGCAAAGTTTTACCCATCTTCAGTTTTGTGGACATGTTGTATTAGTTTTTTTTAAAGCAAAGACTTACCGGCACAATGTGAGCGCCTGTTGTGTGACAGAAACCTGCAACTGGAAGAAATACAAAGAATAACATCAGCTTTAATATGTACAACGCAAAGTGCAGCTTGGCCTCTACACAAAATAACGCCACATCAAAATAATAATCCACTTTTAACATTCAAATATTTTAGTCCTAACATGGATTTTCTTTTGTAATGAAAAGGTGCTATAAGGAACTTTTAAATATTTCTGAAACAGTCTAATTTTTCCTCCGATGATCATAAATGACGTGTAACAGCAAACGAGACCATCAGTGCAGAGAATGCTGATTTTATATAGTTTTTCTTAATGCCTTCGTCATGGGTACGGTCACCCCTGGAACTATAGCTGGCATAGTTAAAAAAAAACACAATTTGTCCAAAGGGGGTGCAAGAATTAACAAAAGCTAAAAGTTCCTCAGAGCACCTTTAAAGGTGCAGTGTGTAATATGGCATCATCAAGAAAGTTCTACAAAGTTCTAGAATGCAACGCTCCCTGGGTAACCCCACCCCTTTAGAATAATAACAGAAGCTACAGTGGCCTTCAAGGACAAGAACAATTCCAAATTTTAAACAATGCACCTGATGACATTCCAACTATGACACTGTCAAGATGGCGGCACTAGGCCTTGGTCCAAAATATGCATAACTATGGACATATATGAGACCCTTTCTAAGGGAAAAATACATAATTCAAAACATTTTTTTCAGCTATTATGCACTAAATTAAATGCACTTATGGATAATATAATTACTTTCTACAAAATCTGCTAGGAAATAAAACCCAAAATTCTACACACTGCAGGTTTAAGTACAAGCTTGCTCATCACCTGAAACTAGGATTTTTATAATAACGTTTGAACTGTGCATAGGAACATTTGACATTAGTTATTTAAACTACTTTTAAAAACTATAAAAAAGCAAAGTGTATTATCTGATTCATGTAGTCTACGCAAACGATGTTTAACACTTTGCATTTATTTTCTTTCACTTTGCAAGGTACATTCTGGGACTCCAATAGTCTTTTATATCCTTACCTTTTCTTCCACTATGGACGGTTAAATAAGCCATTCATAAATTGTCTAAAAAAAGGCATTGACATTACACTTACGTCCTACATAAACCTCGTTAGTGATTGAAAAAGTATTAGCAGATATTTGCTAAGATGACTGGCTGCTAGCTGCTTTTCTGTGTTTCATACAATAACATTCAGATAGGCAATGTACAGTCTTTCTCGCAAACACACGTGGACAGATAAGTAATGGTGTGCTTCGAAGTCTCCAATTCCTTTAACATAACTGACCAATAAAGCTATAGTGAGCGTGTGAATTTAACATTATCACTGCTGTGGTGTTTGACCTCTGAAACTACACATTTAGCAAAGAAAATATATTTACCTTCCGGAATACGGGATTCATATTGCAACCTCTCTCCCTCTGTGTTTAGGGACAAACACCTGGACTGGCTTTAGCGGTCAGACTCGTGACGTCATGTAACTACAATAATATAATATGAAAATCATTCAAAAACACACATGCAGCGACTGTTTCCGCTTCTGCCGATAATACCGGATGTGCTCACGGGAAACAGCTCCGTCCTCTTCAGTGAACAAAGGTTCCGGTGTTGCCGAGTTCCGCCTCTATGCGGAGAAATGCGCTGAAAGGCTTTAACCCATTCATGCAACGATTACAACAAATTATAATTGTCATAATTTATAAACACTTTGCTCTTATGAACTTTAATGAATATATCTTTTTTGTCTTGTTTTTGTTGTTGTGATTGTATACTTTGATATACTGTATACAGTGGGACACCCCTCAACTGATCTTTCGAGTATAAATAATGGTTAAATGAAAAATTAAATGAACACATTTAAATTCTCCCTGCTGCATTTAAAATAAAATTAATTTAATAAAATCATATGTTATGTGAAACAATAACAGGTAATACAATGTGATATGAAAATACAATATAAGAGTGTGAAAACCAAGAACTACATTCAAAAGCATGAAATGGTTTTATGGCTGGAAAAAAAAAACTACTGAAAAAAAAATCAGGTGGCCTTAAAATGATCAATTGAAGAAGAAAAAAAAATCAGCATTTAAATCTGCATTCTTCTTTTTACTACACTACATACTAAAGTACTGGAGAGTTTTAGGGCCCCAGGAGAGAGAAAAAAAATCAGATAAGGATGTTTTTTTCATTATGTCGAGAAATGTCAAGAATAAAGGTGAATACTCCAAAATGCTAATCGAGTTAGTGGGGCATTTCTGTATTTTCAGCATACAGCAATTGACGTGCATGTATTGGGACATCCTAAATATTTTTCTGGCATACTAAATAGTAGAGAAGTATGGGGATTGGAACGCAGGGAATGTTCTTGGTTCACACCATCTACACACCTTTTTTTCCACATTTGAAAAAGGACCACACCACAGCTGTGCATTTGAACAGACTTTATTATTTCAGTTTGGCAGCTCACAAAATCACATCGTATCAAAAAAAAATCCACTTTAAACATTCAAATATTTCAGCCCTAACAGCATTTTCTTTTCAAATAAAGTGCAAAATACCTTATCACCTGAAAATGATCGATTTTGAAAATAATAATGCAAGAATTGGCAGAAAAAAAATTTAGAAAAAAAATTATGCATAACATTTTTTTTTTTTTTTGAACGCATTGCATTTAATTTTCTAATATCATGCCCAAGCAAACTAACATTTCAAAGTATCCATGCGCGCACACACACACACACACACACACACACACACTCATTCACTCACTCTTTGGCTTGCAATGGTCAAATTAAGTATGAATGAAAGTCAGGTCCAATTTTGCCAACATTTTAGTGACGGAAAACTCAAGGAATTCAAATGTGTTCTCATCTTTGCCTGATGATTTAGAGGGAATCAATTTCAGAAGCTCTCTCTGCTTAGCACCTGTTGTATCAAAAATTAGGCCGAAAGTTCCTCTAAACAAACTGGATCAAATTTTGGGATACATTTATTTATTTTGCAAAATTTCACACATTTTGTAAAAGTTCTTTTTTAACAACGTGGTAGAAAACACGGCATCACACACACACATGCAGAAGTTTCACCAAATTTGAGTTCGAGAAGTTCGAGTCCTTGCAGCCACATTCTGTCATAATGCAATCACGTGTGTGTGTGTGTGTGTGTGTGTGTCAGTCAACAAACGTCTTCTATCATAAAGCACCTTAATTAAGTTCAGCAGTCTGCAGCACACAGGTTAAGCTTGAGTCTCAACTTTGGCCGATTCTCAGTGCACAGCTAGTTTGACACCCAGCCGTAATCTCAGTATATTGTAGGTGAAGGTTTGAGGCAAAATGTGGTAGCTGCTCGAGACCATTAAGTTTACTGTATATTTGACATTCAATGTGCAACACTAAATACCTAAAAAAAGGAATAGTTCAGTACTAAGGAAGTGGGGTTATATGAGGTAGTTTTTCATAGTTAGTCTGTATTTATTTATTTTAATATACAAGTTGAAAAAAAAAAATAATAATCTGTTTTGCTGACTTCCGCTACAGCAACGTGTCAGTAACTGCGCTGATCGCAATCTCCATAAAAGGCTAACAGACTAACTCTGCCTATGTACAGTGCCTCATACAACCTAATTTAAAAAGCACCGAACTACCCCTTTAAAAAAAAAAAAAAAAAAAAAAACCCACACACACTTTTCAGTTTCTTAAGTTACGAGAAAGAACACACCTTAGAAAAATCCTCACTTGCCCAGTAGTTACACAGTGCACCTTTAATTAAATGATGAATTAATTAATTAAACATCCCGTTGCACTCGCCCTCATAGTCAGTCAGTCAGTCATAGAACAAATCCAAAGTGCTGCTTATACACGTGCGTAGAAAATATTTTGTATACAAATCAAGTCCTCGGGTTCAGGTGATACACTTCTTCGTCGGCATTATCGTCATCGTCGTCATCATCATCATCATCTTCATCTTCATCTTCTTCCTCCTCCTCCTCCTCCTCCTCCTCTTCCTCCTCGGGGCTGTAGAGGCCGTCCACCAGTTCACTCTGCTCCTGAGTCTCCTCCTCTTCTTCTTCCTCCTCCTCTTCTTCCTCTCCCTCACTTCTAGAATAGAATTGAATAGAATAGAATAGAATGTCATTATACTTTTTTTTTTTTTTTTTTTTTTTTTAAATAAAGATTTCTTTA